>CAIGRF010172771.1:19637-36114 GCA_903798235.1 Fraxinus ornus
GTGAATATAGACGTTTAAATAATTATTTTCAAACATGTGAAATTCAACATCGGATTGCTTGCCCTTATACGCATGAACAAATGGGAGCTGTTGAAAGACGACACCGTCAAATAGTTTAAATGGGACTATCTTTATTAGCTCATTCTCATCTTCCACAATCATATTGGGAAGATGCCTCTCAAACTGCTACTTATATTATAAACCGCTTGCCTACAAAAATCTTACAAAATAAATCTCCTTTTGAAAAAGCTTATAACAAAACTCCAAATTATAATTTCATGCGCATTTTTGGATGTGCCTGTTGGCCTAATCTTCGTCCTTATAACAAACATAAAATTGATTTTCGATCCAAAATGTGCATTTTTATTGGCTACAGTCTCTCACATCAGGGCTATAAGTGTCTAGATTTATCCACAAGAAATTTTTTTTTCTCTCGACATGTTTTTGATGAGTTGTATTTTCCATACCAAACTCTGGAAAACTCAAATGTCTCTCATCAAACATCCACTACATCACTCCCTCTCAATTTACATCATACACAAACATGCACACTAACTCTTCCTGCAGGTGATACTTCATATTCAATTGATCCACTCCAAAATGAATCTAATCAACACTTATCAAGACAAGTCACTGAAAATAAGGCCCCAGATGGTGTGTTTATTCCTGCACCAGCAACTACTTGCGGTACAGTTAGTATTATCAACCAACATTCTAATCCTTCTATTTGCAATCCCCCCAGACGAATGATAACTCGATCACAGACAAACAACCTGAAGCCTAAAACTCCATTTGGGGACTTTGTCAAATATCCACTGCCACAGGTTTGTCTTGCTGAATTTGGTTTATCACCATCTGAGCCATCTTCCTTTACTGAGGCATGCTAGATGGCGTGATGCTATGAACGACGAATTCAATGCATTAATCAGAAATGGAACTTGGGAATTGGTTCCACCGAAGCCCAACATTAATCTTGTGGGGAACAAATGGGTATATCGGATTAAAACTCATGCTAATGGTACTATCGAACGCTTCAAAGTGAGACTTGTTGCAAAAGGCTATCATCAACAAGCGGGTGTTGATTTTTTCGAAACTTTTAGCCTAGTCATCAATCCAAGTACTGTCTGACTTGTCCTCTCCATTGCTGTCACTCGTGGATGGTTCTTACAGCAATTGGATATTCAAAATGCTTTCCTACATGGAGTGCTTCAGGAAGAGGTCTACATGCAACAACCACATAGCTTTATTCATCCAGATTTTCCATCTCATGTCTGTCGTCTTTGGAAAAGTCTTTATGGTCTCAAACAAGCACCACGAACTTGGTTTTCAAGACTGACATAAAAATTGCAAGAATATGGTTTTCAAGGATCCAAGGCAGATACTTCTCTCTATACACTTCATCAAGGGTAAATTCATCTCACAATGCTTATTTATGTAGATGACATAATTATCACTGGCTCTGATTCGACTGCAATTGATAAATTAATCAATCGCATCCTGTGAAAGATTTAGGAAACTTATCTTTCTTTTTTGGTGTAGAAACCTTACGGGATGGTAAAGAGATTATTCTCACACAACGCAAGTATGTAGTTGACCTTTTACGAAAGGCCCAAATGGATAAAGTGAAGTTGTGCACCACACCTATGTCCACTACTTGTCATATGTCAATGTTTGAAGGTCTTGATTTTGATGATCCCCAATTATACCGAAGCATTGTAGGTGCTCTTCATTATCTTGGTTTTACAAGACCAGATATTGCATTCAGTGTTCATCGAGTTAGCAAGTTCATGCAAAAACCCAAAGTTCCTCACTGGCAGGCTGTAAAAAGAATTCTCAGATACCTCAAGCACACCATATCCTTTGGTCTCCGTTTTACATGCCAATCTAATCATTCACTGCATGGGTTTAGTGACGCGGATTGGGCTGGTGATCTTGATGATCGCAGAAGTATCGGTGCATACTGTGTGTTTCATGGTAAAAATCTTATATCATGGAGCTGCAAGCAGCAACAAACGGTAGCCAGAAGCAGTACCGAATCTGAATATAAGTCCTGTCCAACACTGCAGCTGAAATCTAGTGGTTACAATCTCTTCTACATGATCTCCATTAAGAATTGCCATGTCCGAAACTTTGGTGTGACAATATTTGTGCAACATACCTATCTTCGAATTCGATGTTTCACGCTCGTACGAAACATAACGAAATAGATTTTCATTAAGTTCGAGATCAAGTATTACGAAAGAAACTTGAGGTTTCCTTCCTGTCCACAAAATACCAATTGGCTGACTTGCTTACAAAAAAATTGGCCTATGCTCGCTTTACATTGTTGTGAGACAACCTTCACGTGCAAGAGCCACCCATTCGGTTGAGGGGGTGTATTGGAGCAACTGTAACTGAAGACACCGAGTCTTCTGCTGAACAGATAGGAGCAACATGATTATGAGATATCCATATTTGAATTTAAACATTTCACTATTCCATAGGTCTCTGTAATTAGTTTCACCAAATCTTGTAATTAGTTGGGCTGTGTACTATTTAAAGGAAAGCCATGTACGCATATTTGAATGCAATGAAATAAATATTCATTTCCACTATGAAATTCTACATTGATGATAATTTTTTTACGTGATTTTTAAATCCACTCAAATCTTAAATGAAACGCCAACGTGGTCGCCAGCTCATCAAATCCAAATACGGCTCTACCCTTTGTTAAACTGAAATACGCCTTCCTCGCAAAACAAAAACTACCATTTCGAGAAAATTCTGGAAATTGAAATTCAATTTCCTCAAAATCACGCCCCCAACCCTAAGGCAAACCCATCGATTATGCAACATATTGTAATTCAAGTTACCCCACAACAGCATTGGTTGAATATGAGTTTTTAAACTGCAGGAAATCAGAAACACAAAAAAATGACTAGAAAATGGTTTGGCAATTAACTCCATACGTACAGTTTCAATGATAAGGGATGAGTTCAATTTCCAGAAACCGGTGAACTAGACCCAAGTCCGGTCCGGGTCACTCATTTTGGGTCAATAGCATATTACCCGTTAAAAAACATATGAACCGTCGGTTTTTTAAGAAACCTGTTAACCCAATTTCTTATAAAACACCGGGTCAATCTGATTATGCCTGTGTTGAAAATTCAAAATTAGATTTTTAGTAGATTTTTATAAAAATTGATGAAATGTATGGTTAAAATTAATTGTTAACTTTGACTTCAAATTAAAATCAGATTTTAATCAGAAACAAACATGGGCTATATAAAAACCACAAATTTTCACCTCCCTCGCATTTACGATAATTACGATACTGTGAGAAATCGAGAAATAATCCAAATCCTCAATTTCAAGTCGTAATAGAAATCGAGAAATAATCCAAATTTTTTGTCGTTTCCCACTCACCCTCTAGTGCTTCCTATCCCAATAATCCAAATCCTCCATTTCAAGTTGTAATAGAAGGAAGAAGAACATGTAAATCTGAAAAATAACTTCTTCTTCTTCTTTTTTTTTTTTGAAAACTTTAAATTTTCTCCATTACCACCTTGAAAGTTTCTGGGTCCTTGGAATTTCACCTATTTTGGGAAAGGAGAAGAAAATTCTTAAGATTTGATGGTTTGTTTGAGTAGTTTATGTGATGATTATTACGTAATAGTATTTTAACTTAGTACTTTTTAATTGTAAATTGGGTTTACTTGTCTTGTGAGTTATCAAACTTGATCTATTTCGATTTTGCGTATTAATTGCAATTTTTGCATCATTGTTTTGGGTGCAATCATGAGAGCATGTTTGTCTAAGAAGTTTACTTTTAAGTAAATAAGTTTTTGTTGGTGAAAGTTGTAAGTAAGTAAGCTGGTTATTACTTCACAAATATGTAACATTAGCTAATGTATCTGTTAGGTGATTATAAGTTACTCATTTTCAACTATGTATTCTTCAATAAAATATTATTTTCCATCATATCAATAATTTTTTCTTCATTTTAACTACACATTCTCCATCGATCTACCATTCTAAAATACATTCTTCCAAAATAATGTGGCTTAAACACACCAACAATGTCATTAATGAAATTTATTTAATGAATACATGTACTATAAGATCAAAGTAATGGTAATTAATTGGTGCTACTGTTTCTCTTTTTATTAAAATATATATGATATAATGTTGAATTTTACCACTTTTTGCAGATTAATTATATTTTGATGATCTTGATGGTGATGGAAATGTTCGCAATGACAATGAAAATAGAAGTGATACAAATAATGAAAACGAGGATTTTAGTATGATTGAGACTCCATCATGGATACAAAGGGAAGGAATTGTAGAATTTCTGTTTGAGATCCCAACATGGATGCGCTCTATCTCTTATTAATTGAGGAAATGTTAACTTATCTCAAATAATTTACTTTGTTAACATATACTTTATCCATGAATGACTATTAGATTTTGAATTAAGTGTTGGTCCCTAGTTGTTAATTTTATTTTTTCAAATGAATATTTCACAATCTATGATATAGTGTTGTTGAATTGACATACAGATTGATCGTTGATCACTGATATAACATAAGATTAATTTAATTAGTGGTCAAAAATATCAAAATTTGTTATACAATGAAAATAATTAATAATATATTTCACAGAAATTGACTCGTCGATTGAGCTATTGGGTCAACCGTGGACCCGCTGCATTGTTCGGATTAGTATTCAGGTCGGGTCTGACACTATGGCTAAATATTTTATTATTCACTGAACTTATATCCAGTTGCATTTTACTCACTAAACCTCAATATTTTCAAGCCGTTACAAAACTTAATGCGTTACAATTCACATTCATTCACCATATTTCATTGGTCACTTTAACTCTATGTTTCTGAATGGTCTTTGAAATTTAACACGTTGCATTCCTTTATTAACTTAATCACCATAATTCATTAGTTATTGAATTAATACATCTGTCATGTTTTACTCACTGAACTTTAAAATGCTTCTTATCGATCACCTGAAAAATATTTTAAAATTCAGTGAGTAAAATGTGATCAATATATAAGTTCAATAACTAATAAACATGACGAATGAGCGATAAAGTGCAATGAGTTAAATTTTATTGATCACTCGAAAGCATTTTTAAAGTTTAGTTACTAATGAAATATGATGAGTAAGTGATATAGCATGAAATATTAATGAGTTGTTCTTTTCGTGTTTCAATTTTGCATTTTTAATTTTGAATTCATTTTGGGTTTTGTATTTCGACTTTTGAGTGTCCATTTTGAGATTATTAAAAACGTGTTCTTTTTACCATTTAATTTTTTTTAAAAAAATAATAATCTCAAAATGCATTTACTCTCTACTCTCTCTCTCTCTCTGTAACCTGTCGGAACCCCATCCTCCGGCCACCATCTTCATCACGGACCACTGGTCAATTGCCCACCTCCGGGCGACTCAGAAATAGCACTCAATTTAGTCCAAACAACAATTAATCGAAATGAGGGTCGTGATCCTGTTTCGCGCAGTCTGAAGAAATCTGTAATTTTGACAACGTCCGTTCAACCCATGGTCACGGATCACATGGGTCACATTCCTCTCTCTCGGCGCACATAACCCAACCATGGGTCAAGCTCAATTTCCATAGCTTGCTAATTTTATGGGCGAACTTAAGTTGAAAACTGAAAATTTGTGGTGGTGATGGTTGAGGTTGGCGATGATGATGGTGGTTAGTGTTGATGATGGTGGTGGCTGTGGTTGGTGATCTGACGGTTGTGTAGTGGTAGTTTTTGTGGTGTTGGTTAGGGTGATGTTGTGGCTGTAGTGGTGGTTCCAGTGGTTGGGGTGTGTTGGGGGCGGCGACGGTTGCTGGTGTTTTGTAGGCGGCAATGGTGGTGGCTGTGGGTGATAGTAACAGAAAATAACGAAAACGCGTTTTGAAAATTTTGGCAAAATTATAATTTAAATCACTCAAAACGATTCGTGTTGGGTTTTCTTCGAAACGATTCGTTTTGAGTTTTCTTTGTAAATTTTAAATTTATTTTCAAAAATACGTTTTGAAAAATAGAAAAGAGAACGCATTTTCATATTTTTAGAAAATAGAAAATAGAAAACTGTTTGAAAATGATACAGAGAACAATTGACGAAGTTTTGGTGATTATTTGGAAACCAACCAGATATAAGTTTAATGGACATTAAATAATGGAACAATTAACTCGTTACTGGGTTAAATAAAGAACAACAGAAATTGAAAAGAATATTACGATGACACCGCTAAACGGAGACACTCTTGCTTTCCGGTAGAGGAAAAAGAGAAGTTTAGAGCTCCAGCCATGGGGGCTTTAGGGTTTTGAGTTAAAAATTTGTAATTTGGTAAAATTTGTACGATGGAAATGCCAGGTAGACTATCAAATTATACTTTGTTGAGTCAAACTCCCGACGACTCATTGTTACCGCAGCCTCCGCTGAGCCGGATCGGAGCGGCGGTGTACCCACCGCCGATCGGTTTGCAGAGGCAGTCGAGCGGGAGTAGCTTTGGTGATAGCTCGATCTCGGGAGACTACTACGCTCCTTCAATTCATTCAAACCCCGAGATGGCGTCTTTTGGCCATATTAGCAACGGAGGAAGCGGCGGATTTAGGGGGACGTCAGGTGGCGGTGGAGGAGGCTCGTGGTCTTCAAAGAGCTGGGCACAGCAGACGGAGGAGAGTTACCAACTGCAGTTGGCTTTGGCTCTTCGGCTGTCGTCCACAGCTATCTGCGCTGATGACCCCAATTTCTTGGATCCCGTGCCGGATGAGTCGACATCGCGGGCTTCTTCTGTTGCCTCTGCAGAGACCATGTCCCATCGATTTTGGGTAACGCTTTCTATTACTTTTGAAATAGAATTGCAGATGCTGAGGGGGCTTTCTTTATGTTTTGAAATTTGAAGTTGTCTTTTGTTATTGCATTTATGTGTGAATCATATATACTAAATGAGTGCAGCATGTGCATAACTCGAAACTGTTGAGATTTTGGGAATTGAGAAACGAGAAATGTGGCAGACCTAAATTGGCGGGATATGTTGAAATTAATAAAACAATATATAGCTAACCAAATTAGTGGTTTGTGGAGGTAGGATGTTGGACTTGTGAAGTAGGAAGCAAGCTGCAAGTGTGCTTATTTATGGATGAGCATGCTTGTGCAAGCTTCCTGAAAATGAAATGTCCATGAAAAGTTTCTCTTTATCAGTCATACCTATTATATGCCTCATGAATTAGAAATACTTGCAGGGATCTCATTTTTGGAAAGAAGTAAGATATATTGTACGAATCATTCTAGTATTAAAGAGTCTTTGTGACAATCTATTAATGGTCGAGTATAGAGTCTAATTACTACAATGGAACAAACCCTAATTGAAATGCTGATGACTGTCTAATTTAATGACTATTACGTATATGAGGATCAAGTGTACGCGTGGCATGCATTTAGATTAGCATATTTGCAATTTATGCATTTGTGTAGATTCCAGTATTTTATTCATCAACAAATTTTCCTACAACAAAACAGAATGATGATACAGTGAAATTATTTTTCGGGAATGCATGCCCTGTAACATTGGAACTTTAGGCATTCACCTTCTCTACTTTCTATGGTAGCCAGGCATGGAGAACAGAAATAAATGTGGTAATTATTGCTGGTCAGGGAAGTTGATTTCCTCCAATTATAGATTAAGGCATCACAATTTGGGTAAATTATGTTAAACTGGAAAATGACAAAGAAATAATATTGGGTCTCAACGGAATTAATCTATGCACAATGCAATTCATTAGCTGTTGTCTCCAGGTTACAAAAATTGACTTATTTACTTCTGGCTTTCTTGTCATGTAGAATATGAGAACAAGGTAAAGATTTGCAGCAGATGCTGGTTTGATTTATCTTGTTAGTCTAGGTTAAAACTTGTCATTTTTCTTATTTTGCGTCAGGTAAATGGTTGTTTATCATATTTCGACAAAGTTCCCGACGGGTTTTACTCGATTCATGGAATGGATCCTTATGTTTGGACTGTCTGCTCCGATCTTCAAGAAAGTGGCCATATTCCATCAATTGAATCATTAAAGATCATGGATCCTTCCGCTTTGCCTTCAATTGAAGTCATTTCAGTTGATAGACATAGTGATCCCAGCTTGAAAGAGCTGCAAAATTGGATACATAATGTGTCCTCTAGTTGTATGAACACAAAAGAAGTTGTTGACCAGCTTGCAAACCTAGTTTGCAATCGTATGGGGTGAGCTTTAGCAGCTCCTATTTTAAATATTACTTGTTAGTTTTTGTTTCTGCCTTATTCTTGCTGTAATCAAGCTTTCTTGCTTTCTAAAGGCGTGCAGCTTCCAATGGCGAAGATGACTTGGTTACGATCTGGAAAGGCCATAGCAATGACCTGAAGGATTGCTTGGGATCGATTGTGCTCCCTATAGGGAGCCTGTCTGTTGGACTTTGCAGACACCGTGCACTGCTATTCAAAGTAGGTTTTGATACTGTATTCTGAAATATATTGTTTGGTTGTATAATTTGATAAAGTTGCTAATTTGGGGGTCAAATGCCAAAGTGTAGCCATGGCAATTTTTTTGTCGTAATTGTTATTGGGATTTTCTGTATCGCATTTCTCCTTTAAAGCCCCAAGTGTGTCCCTGCTAGCAGGAAATCATTGCTCTTCCCTCCACTTACCCTACTTTTGCAAGTGCTTGTAAAATCTTATTATTTTGAAAGCTAGTTTCCACTTTTTCTTTTGAATGCCCATTTAGAGTATTGGATTTCTAATTTGCACTTGAAATATGATTTCTGAAGGTTTTAGCAGACATCATTGGCTTACCCTGTCGAATTGCCCAAGGATGTAATTATTGTACAAGAGATAACGCATCCTCATGTCTTGTTCGATTTGGACTCGACAGGTATATCTTATGATGTAGAGTAGTGTCATTTTCATGAGTATTTATTCACTGTGTTGAGACAAAAATTAAATGCTATTTAACCTGATGGAAAGAATTACATGCCAAAAGCATCTTTTATAAACTGTGACATTTAATCTGGCAACAACATGCATTACCGTTTAAAGGGCTACCTTCTTTTATTTTAAAAAGGCTAACTATGGTATTGAATGATTTAGCTAAGACTCTTTATGTTACAGTGTTTGTATATCTAATCTGTTTGTAGTTTATGAGTGGCTGACTTTGATATCTAAACAAGCTGCACTCTCTTTTTTCTCAACTGTTTCGCTTCTTTGAGGCTTATGAGAACTATTTTGGGTTCTGACGTGTCTATTGGTTGGCAATATTAATATGCCTATTAACATAGTGAGAGTTGTACACAATGGGTTAGATGATGTAACTATTGTTCCATTGAAATCACAGGGAATATCTCGTTGATTTGGTGGAGAAGCCCGGATGCTTGTGTGAGCCAGATGCATTGTTAAATGGTCCTTCTTCCATTTCAATTTTCTCACCGCTACGCTTTCCTCGAGTCAGACCTGTTGAACCTACAATCAATTTTAGGTTGCTGGCCAGACAGTATTTCTCGGACTTGCGAACGCTTAATCTTGTGTTTGACGATCCTTCAGCAGGTAATCAACTCTATTGTTCTTCGGTGTTCATGCCCTAAGATAACTGGCTTTTAATTGGTAAATTTTGGGACTCTGACTTTTACGCTACCATTATACCGAGATCCTTCTTTTTAGGGACCAGTTTTTATTGTGGCATGTTGGTCCTAGTAATGGATTTATATTTGATGTCTGCTGAATATTCAGGTTTGATTTTGCTTCGCTTTGATTTTGGCCCAACTGCATCTGGCTCTTTTGCCTATTTTTTTTTTTTTTTTAATCTTTTCAAGCGTGTCTTTATTAACTAATCCCTATGCTATCAAGTCTCATTTCTTTTTCTTTAATATTAGTGATTGTTTAATGCTCTAGATTTACTCTCTTTTCTTCCTTGGTTAGCATAGTTCTTCTAGTTTGTTTTCTCTTTGAAAGCTGAAGGCAAAGTTATAAGTTGTTCATTGTCTTTGAATATGAGTACGAGTCAATAAGCTTTGAGTATCTGATTGTAATTTCCGCCAATATTCCATACATTGTATGCCAAAAGCTGAGTGTCTTTGAGTATACAAAATTCTTTGATGTTTTCTATTACTGTTAAGAATATGGATGTGATTACAATGTGTGTTGCCTTTCTCAAGATTTTCGGATTTCCATGTGTTGATGCTCGTTACATGTATGTATAATTCAGACATGTAAAACTATTATATAATTTTTTACAATTTACATTGCACTTAATAGTGATAACTGATGACCATCCTACTGGTGTGGTTTGGTGGAATTATGAGTCAGAAAAGTTTCTCTTTGTGACAGCTGGAATCAATATTGATGGTGATACGATGGACTCCATATATCCTAAACAACCGGAAGTTCTATACATGGATAGAATCAGCCCTCAGGCCAGCTCAAGCAATCAAGTTGAAATTTCTCAATTACCACAATTTCCAGCAAATTTCTGGATAAAGGTTCTTGATAGAGAACTATTGATTTCCCAACCGTCTAACCCTCATAACATAGTCAAAGACTCAGCCCCTCCTAAGCATATTCCCCCGATTGTGCATAATGATGGTCAACAACTAATTGCAAAGCCATATCCTAGGATAAGTCCTAGCAGAGAAGTGAAGATTGTTGAGGGAGGTAAAGGTAAAGTGGTTCCATCTAAATCAAGTGAACTTGCATTTGATTTCGATGGTCTGATCATTCCGCGGAATGATCTTGTTCTGAAGGGGACAATTGGATCAGGTACTTTTTTTTGCTGCTTCAGAAGCGATGCTATGTGCAGACTTCATATTATGTTATCATCTAAGGAGCATTTTTAATTATTATTTTGACTCGTGTATCTCATAAGTTGGCATTTTTTTTTTTGCAGGTTCATTCGGGACAGTTCATCTTGCTGAGTGGAATGGCTGTGTGAGAAATCTGTACTTTTTTTTTCTTTTTCAAACCAAGTATAATTTGTTCTCTTATGCCCCTTGCTTCATTCCCTTCCTGATTTTGTTCTGTTTCAAATTCATTATTGTTGCAGTTTGGTAAAATAATTTATCATGTGAAAATATTCACTTTCCATTTATTTGATGTTGACAGTTTTAATCTTACAAAAGCCGGTATTTTTCAGGAAGTTGCAGTGAAGATTCTCATAGAACAAGACTTTCATGGGAAGCGATTCAAGGAATTTTTACAGGAGGTACATGTTAGCTACCTCTCATTTTTCTCGAACTTTTTGATCGCACGTTTGATTGATTATTTAGATTAAATTTTTGCTGTGATTAGGTTGCGATTATGAAACGATTACGCCATCCAAATATTGTGCTTTTAATGGGTGCTGTTACGGAGCCGCCAAACTTGTCCATAGTCACTGAATATTTATCGAAGTAATTTATATCGATCACTAACTTCCCAGACATTAGTTATTACATGTCAGACTGTCCCGTAGAGGTTTTTTCTGACTGGTTTTACTTTTCATACCCAGAGGGAGTTTATATGTACTTTTGCGTGATCCCACTGCGAGAGCAGCATTGAATGAGAGGCGTCGGTTGTGCATGGCTTATGATGTGGTATACATTCACATACTTTAATTCATGGCTTCGATGCTGTAAAATCTTCATGTCCTCTCTCTCTCTCTCTCATGCACACACACACATTGATCTTTTGCACTTGACAAGTTATATTATTTGCACAGGCAAAAGGGATGAACTATCTTCATAAATGCAATCCTCCCATTGTTCATCGTGACTTAAAATCTCCTAATCTTTTAGTTGACAGAAAATATACTGTGAAGGTAAGATACTGAATATGTTTTGCGTGCATATTGGTTAATCTAATATTATGTTTGTGAAGCATTTTTGTATGGTGATTTGGTGAGCTATGAAATAGTTTTTTGCTGAAAGTTCTACAAGGTTGAGCATATCAATGATATTTTATTTTTGTGAAGCATTCAAGTTTCTAACGAAATAGAAATCTTGTTTCTCCATGGTAAGTGAAAGTTCAATTCATATGGCACCATGAACTGCATCTCATGTACAAAAAGAGTCTTCGCCCAGAGTATATGTATGTATAATTTCTGAAAATTGACAAAAAAAATTAATGTCAGGGATTGTATACTTATCCACCACTCGAGCGTGTTAAGAAATTTTGTCCTCAGAGCTTTAGTGGTCATTTTCTTCCTTTCTAGAGCAATCTTGTTTGTTACTTAAAAAATCTCCAGAATCTTCCGTTAACTGTCTCTCCTCTGATGGTCGCTTCAGTCTTCTAATGAAGCCAGAAGATATCAGACATTCATACTTATCCATTCTATATATTCTATTTCTAACGCCTTCTTTTCCATGTCAAGTTTTTTGAATGTCATTGATATATTTGTTTTCTATTTTTCTAATTATCATAATACATGTACATATCATTACCTCTTCCAATGTCTTCCATCAGGTCTGTGATTTTGGTCTTTCCCGTTTAAAAGCGAATACGTTTCTTTCATCAAAGACAGCTGCTGGAACTGTGAGTTCATTTGCTTTAAGATACAAAGATCCGATGCCTTAATCTGCAGCTGATCTTGACGAAACTCTTTCTTCGATTTTGATAGCCTGAGTGGATGGCACCTGAAGTTCTCCGTGATGAACCATCAAATGAAAAATCAGATGTGTACAGTTTTGGTGTGATTTTGTGGGAGCTGGCAACATTGCAGCAACCATGGAGTAATTTGAATGCAGCGCAGGTTTGTAAATTGGGAAACACGCTTTTGGATAAAATGTAAACAATGGAAAATAAGCCTCATATTTTTGGTGCCGTGGCTAGCCAAATATGTATATCATGTTGGGTTTACAAGGATTTGAAATTTAATAATTGTTAAATTAACAATGTATCTGTAGCATCTTATTGTCACACCCTATTTCCACAAATATAAAAATCAATGGAGTAGTTAACTAGTTCCCGTTTAACTTACTCCAACTTATCTCTATACAATATTCAATCTATTAGGTAATTATGTGATGTAAATAATGATATCATGAAACTGGGTAAAAACCCTTTCACATATTATGATGAATTCACTTTTTAATGGATCATAATTTTCTGACAAATTTCCAAAAAGTTGGATGAAAATTAAGACATTACATGGAAGGCCAGATATTCAAGCTAATGCAAGGTGTGTATTAGCCTTGAACGCTGGCTTTGTTTTGTGGTCGTTAACCCTTTTCCATTGCTTTCTTGGTCCCTTTGGGCACACTTGTTGTGTGTATAGATGTGTAACCTTGATAGCTGATTGCTGTTACCCAGTTATTAACTTGATTGCCGCATTCTTTGGTTTTGGTTTGGGTGAGATAGAATGAGTGTGTGGTGGTTGTGCACTTGGCCATTACAGGTTACACACATGGTGCTGAAGATGTCCACCCTCCCCTTAAAATATTGAAATGGGAAAAGGAGAAGAGTGCTGGATTTGCTAAAATCATGGTGCCAGTACTGCATTTAATTAAAGCTCCATGTTAATATAGTAGATGTGATATTTTTCATGATTTTTATATTCTTATCAAGTCATGTATATTTGCGCATGTTGTTTCTTATCATTATCATCAATGTACTGCTTTTTAAAAATTTATGTACAATTCTAGAATTTTCTGTTAATCTTTCTATGTTTAGCAAACATCATACTTTTTTGCATGAACTGTAGTGACATCTCACTTTTGTGATTATAACTGCTCATAACATTCATAATCTTCGGTTCTTATAACACTTTCTGCACTTCGTCATTTTGTCTTTGCAATTTTTCTAGTCTATCTTCCTGTTGTTGTTTGTTATTTCTTTCTGTATTTTGCTTGAATTCATTTAGATGACGAGTGACGAGTCTTAACTCAATGTCTTCATTATTACAGGTTGTAGCGGCTGTTGGTTTTAAGGGTATACGGCTTGAAATTCCACGTGATGTAAATCCTAAGGTTGCGGCCATAATTGAAGCCTGTTGGGTAAAGTGAGTGATAGAAACTGGTTTCACTTTTGCTATTTATGGGAAAGCCTAAAATTTGTTTTAGCGAGTATACTGCTGGTTTTATTTCAGTGTAATCCCTTTCCCAATACTCTCCCTCAATAAATTTATTTTCTTACCTACTTGTATGTATGCACTGGTATTTCGGTGACACCCAGTTTCCTTTCAAACTCTGGTTTAATTGGTTCACTTGAACATTTAACTCAGTTTCACTTAAAACCACACCAGATACAGTTCTTACTAGACCGGCTAAAATTGAAATTTCCAAACATTGACTAAGCCTAGAGTTGGACATCATTTTCTCTTTACTCACTTTGACCAATAATACTGCAGTGAGCCATGGAAACGCCCTTCCTTTTCCAGCATCATGGAATCCCTGAAACCTTTGATTAAATCGCCCCCTACAACTCAACCAGGTCGTGCAGAAATGCCAATGCTCCTGTGAAAGAGTAGGCAAAAGAAATAAGCGTATATTGCCACAGACAAGGTATTGTTTCTCAATCCAATTTCTGGTAGGACGATTAAGATTGTATAAAGTTGTCTCTCTTGCATGACTTGTACTGATTCTATGCTATTTTACTTCTATCCCAAACTAAGAAGAGTAGAGATTTGAGGTAGAAGCTAAACCGGATCTACTGTCACTTTCTCAATTAATTTTACTGCCCAATTGTAACTATGCCCCTCTTACTCTGATAGTGGTGTTAATATACTTGAGTCGGTCTAGTTTGTTGGATGTGTGAACTACCAATTCTAGTACTCAGAATTCGATTGGGGAAGAACAGTTCATTTGGAAGAATGAATACATGACATATTAGAGTGCTAATAGAGGGACACATCATTAATAATCAATTTGGAATCAACTATTGGGCTTATTTCGTATGTCTCAAATTGTGTTACTTTCAAATAATCTTACATGTCCAGTTGTGGTGTCAAGTTTAATGGTGCATCAAGCACAGTACAGCATGGTAATGGTAACCAAAATTTTTAAGCGATGTAGGATCTAAATAAGGATCTTCCCTTGCTCTTTTATAAATATATATATTTACTCTCCTAGTTCTTGCCTAAAAATGCAATAATGATGGAAATCTGCTGTTATATGAATAGCCTTGATGATTTGTCTGAAAGTTAAGTGACTACCACAAGAAAAATGGACGGCATAACATGCATCGGAGTCAATATACAGTTTGTCTTAGACCTCTCTGGACCCGATACATTGAGCTGTTGCTCGAGCAATTTGTACCTGCGACTGTTCGCTAACCAAAAATCTGCATTTTATACCTGCAGGCATGTTCACGTAAATATTAGTTCGCATGAACTTTTGGGTATATCCAACATGAGAATCTGTATTTTCTACTCCAATTGTAAAAACTAGAATGGAGAAGTATGTGTATCAACTTGTTACATGATTTTGTATTGATGTGCATTGAATTGATAAACTATTCATAGGAATCTGCTGCGCATCGACTATGCGTCAATTTTGGATATAGTATTTTTTTTTTTTTGGTGTTAAAAGCTTCACTCTTCAACTCTCAAAAGCTTTTCCAATAAAATCAAAGAAGGGTTTTAACCCAATTTAAGGTGACGATTTCTTATTCATGTGAGGAAGGATATCATGCTTTTAAGTTTTAACTAAGTAATATTTTAGCATATAAATTTTAAAAAGGAATAATTGCAGTAAAAGTCTCAAACCTTTGAAACATTAGCAGAATTTTTTTCTAACCTTTGATTTGTTATAATCATCACCCCTAATCTTTTCAAATGTTGTAAGTGAAGCTTTTTTGGATAGTTTCCATTCATAATTCTGTAAATTGACATTTTTAATATTTTAAAAATGGGCAAGAGAGTAACTTATCATTTATCACATTAAATAAAAAAATAAAAAAATAAGGAAAAAATGGAGTTCTCCTGGTTTATCTTCATTGTCACCCTATTATGCATCCCTCTGCTTTTCAAATTGCTCTTTTTCATCAATCGCTGGCGCCATCAAGAAGAACCCCTCTGTCGGGGACCATATTTGGTACTGTTGATAGAAAACTTGGTATGGCTGTGCAGGTTTCTTTCTGAGCTAGAATTCATACTTTGCGAGCTCAAGACCAAGTACGGTCCCTTCATCACCATTAGAATTGGCCCTTATATCAGGTTAATATTTATCGATAGTCACTCCTTCGCTCACCGTGCTCTTGTCCAAAATGGCGCCGTCTTCTCTGACTGCTCGAGAGCTGCGCGACGAGTAAGATGTTGACGAGCAACAAGCAATTAGCTATGTTGCCTACGGCGCCACCTGGAGGATCCTCCGTCGTAACCTAACGTACGAGATTTTACAGCCCTCGCGTGTGAAGTCGTACTCCATGTCCCGTGGATGGGTGCTTGGTGATCTTATTCAGCTGCTTAGAGGTGTACTGGGCCGAGTCGAGTCGGCTCGGCCCTTAACGCCACGAGCTCGGCTCGGCTCGTGG
>CAIGRF010172787.1:0-10484 GCA_903798235.1 Fraxinus ornus
TTATTGTATAAATATATAACATGGACTTCTTGGAATATTATTGTGGTTCAATTTAGCAAATGCTGTAGCTTGAATGGATATTGATAGGAACCACCTGAGTATTCAATGAAACAGATGAATGTAACAGACTAGTTTTCCACCCACTAGTAGGTTATTCTTCTTCTAGGTCCTTCTAGAATGCGTGAGGTGGATAGGAGCCTATCAGATATGAGCTAGTTTTAGGCCAAAATTTGAACAAGTTTTCTACAGTCCATCTTTGTAAAAAGTTCAGAGTCAAGCTTACAATAGGATACATTTAGGATCATCTTTGAACTAGATTTTATCAGATTATTTTTGGTTGAGAAGGTTCAGATTTGCCTAATTTCCTTTTATGGTCGCCAAGAACAGTGATACACGGTGAATCAAATTTATAACATGTACATGTGGTTAAATTATAACACATTACCAGATGCTGCTCGAAAGAAGGGTCCTTCTCTGGCCTAATATCCTCGATTTTGTTTGATCTTCTCTTGCAACTGAAGTATGTCCACAGTGTAATTGAGAAGTCTATCAACACTTTGCAGTGTATTGTTTTGTTATTAAAATTTCGATGCTTTTGCTTGCAGTTGAGGATGCTGTCTGAAGCAGTCTTCACAGATCAAGTTCAAGTCTAAGCATCTGTTTGGACACCATTTTTCATCGCAAAATGCATTTTTATATCACAACAAGTGGGCCACCTTGTATGACACGTGTCGTATTACTTTGTGAGCCCTTTTTGCCCTTGTTTTATTCTTTTTGCATTTTTGTCCATTTGACAACTGTTGATTGGAAAAAGACAATTGTGAAAATGTAAAATCAAAAAACTGAAATTGGTACAGTTAATAGTCAAATTTGTTTCAGATGAAATGGCGTCTTGCAACGGTCAATTTTCTTCTAAAAATGAGGACAAAATGCGCACCAAACAGGAGCTTAATAAACTGATTGTCGAGAAGTTATTCGTTGCTCTTGTGGGGCCATCTTTGGACGAATTCAAAATTCCGTTAGCTGTAATGTTTATCGATGTTAATGCCTTTCCATATGCTAAAGGCTTGTTTTTGATAACTGGTACTGTAGTGGTTTTCAAACCTTAAATCCTCAGATTACTTGTTTTTGAGATACCTTTGGTAATATAGATTATTTTGTGACTGATTTTATTATGTACTTGTATCATTCATGTTAATCATTACATACCACGAGCGACATTGAAAATGGGATACATCAATTAAAATTTTATTCTCTATCAGAGTAATTGTAGAAACGAGTTTATAGATGACTACATTCCCATTTGAGAATGTTAAGTCCCACAAAACATCTTTGCAAGATTATTTGATTATTTCAAGACGACGATCTTCCTCAAAAATCAAAAGTCTAGTTCCAACATATGTTGTTGAAAATTCCAACTGATATTTTCCTTAAAACGATTTTCTTTTACCAAGAACAAAAAATAGGGGAAAATTTCATGGATTGTCACCCAACATATAAATTTATTTCATGTCAGTCATTCAATTTTCACCTGAAATAGGACTTGAGAATGATAGAAGCCTCACATATTTCTCTTGTTCAAAATCGAGCATGAGATTTTCATTTCATACAACACTTATATTCATTTCAGTTAGATAAAAAATCAGACAACAAGAAGCAAATAAAAGTCGAATGAAAATTTGGTTTTTATTCGATCTATGACATTGTTTCAATTTGACCGTTCCATTCATTACCATTACCAAACATAACTCGTCCAACAAAATTCACGACCCAAAGACACATTTGTTTAGGTTCTATGAGAAGCAATAAATTTTGTCGATAAGGTCAATAATTTTATTAACTTAAGTAATATTTATGGACGAAATAGTCAAATTGAAATAAAAATACAAGTTGGGTGATGACATTGACACAAAAATATAAAATTGGGTGAGGAAGTTGAAACAAATTAAAATTGAATTACTAATATGAAACCAACTTGTAAATTTAAGTGACCTTAAGTGAAATTTTCTGGAAAAGCAACTTGTACTATGGACAGCTGGCAAACGGTGATTGGTAACCTCAATCAAGAGAGCGAAATAGAAAAACCATATTTATTTATCTTCAAAAACCCTAATTGTTTTCATTACGGGACCCTAAGCCCTACGTTTCTCTGAGTTTGATAACCGAGAATGGATCCGCAGCCCGAACCTGTGAGCTACATCTGTGGAGGTACTGCAAACCCTAAATATACTTACACATACACGTATATGGATGGTTATGATTGTAATTTGATATTGTGTGTGGTTAAATCTTTTTAGCTGATTATGAAATGATAAAATTGGGTTTGCAGATTGCGGACAAGAGAACACGCTGAAGCCGGGGGACGTGATTCAGTGCCGCGAGTGCGGTTATCGCATTCTGTACAAGAAACGTACCCGCAGAAGTAATTTTTTTTTTCAACTGCAGCAATTTCTTTATTTGGTCCCTTGTGGAATATATTTTTGTTCAGTCCTTTTTATCTGATAATTTTTAGTTTGTTATGATTGATTAACGACTAGGTTAGTCGATTACATATTTTTGGTTTGTTTATTTGTAGGGATGTGCTACATGTACATAAGGGACACATAATGGTGGATACATGGTGCCCCCTTATTGAAGGGGCGCTGGCACCCCCTCCAATAAGGGGGCACCATGTGTCCATCACACCATTATGTGCCTGATGTACAAGTAGAATAACTCTTATTTGTAATTCTAAGGTGGGGTGGGGTAAGAGTAATTTCAGAAGTGTTCTTTGAAACAAAGTCAACCAAGCCCTTGGTTAATTGTTTGATTTTTTATTGTTGCCCATATATTTTAATGTACTTTACTACTAGTAGGTGGTTGTACTACTCTTTGGTTTTGGAAGGAAGTTCTTTTCTCTCTCTCTCTCTCTCTCTTTTTTTCTGGGATAGCTGTTGGAGGCACAAATTTTCAGGTAGTTTTCATGTTAGAGATTTTGAAAATTTTGGTATTCATATTATGATGGTAAAGTTAAATTTTCCTGGTTTTGCTTGGCTAGAAAAATTCTCTAGGTTTGGTGGTCTAAAGCTCCATTTCTTTCCCATGAAAATGGAGAAAAGATTTTTAAATCTATATTTCAAAGATTACTTCTCTGGAAAGATAGGTTCATTATTCTCATAATGAGTTCAATTACACTTCCAAATTTGTAGAAAATTTATAGCGGTTTTTCTTGAAAATTCTCATTTGTGGACATTCATGGTAGAGAACGATTAATAAGATATCACTCATGACAAAACTTGGGGCCTGCTTGAAAATTGTTGAAATTATTAAAAGAAGAGAACTGTACTTTTTACGGCTTAAATATCATATAATTACGCAGCTGTAATTATAATGGATAATTGGTTTCAAAACAGGGTTTACATTATTATATTGCATTTTATATGGGTACTTCGAAATTCTACTATCAGTCTTGATTCTTTTATCTCAAGTAGGCAATGATAGTTGCCCTTCTAAAATGCAATATTACCTTGTTGAGATTGTAGCTCACTGAAAATTCCCTTGTTTATATTTATGCACATAATTTCTCTTTGGCAACTACCTTTACTATAATTTATATTGTGTTTTGCAGTTGTCCAATATGAAGCACGTTGAAACTGCCAGACTCAAAGGTCCAGTGCATATTGATATCGTCAACTATAAGCATTCCTACTGCAGTACTACTGCTACATGTTTTCTGATGTTTAATAAGTTGGTGGGAACTGTTATTCTCTAAAATTCTCTTTTTTACTGTGCTGGTTGTTGATCTGGGGCAACGTTGTTTTGTGTTCTATAAGCGTAACTACATGGTTGTATTATATAATTTATATTAGTGTTCATATTTGTGGTAACCAACTTGTTTATTTTTATCTTTTAAAGTTTTATTACTGGTTCTTGAGGGTTTATTTCCATCCTGGAATTTTGATTAGCAAGATGGTGCATTTAAACACGAAAAACAGAAGGGACTCTTGAGTAAAGATTTTACCTTTTATTAGATAGATGAGCTGTTTACAAGGCTAGTCACGAGTGGATTTTGGGCGGAGATAATGGTAAAATCAGTGAGGGCGGAATCAGCTGTGGAAGGTGGCAATCTCAATCACTTTGTTATTATAGGCAATTGGAGCATCATATATGCTGAAAAGTCTATATGAGGAGATGAGTGTAAGGCCCTGCATAGCGTAGTGTAACAATGAATGTTATTGCTATGGATGTGGTGGCCTTCCAGCAATTACCACCGAATGTTCCACAATTTTGGCTCCACGTAAGGGCGCCGTCCCCTTTATATGCCAAGTACAACACCTCCTCCGATGTTGCATCAGCTCCCATGTTTTTTTTGTAGGTACCTGCATGAAACAAAACCGAATTTACATATATACTGATAACGGTAAACCATGTCTTGAGCTTAGTAAGTTTGGGGTCGGTTATATGAATCTCTTTATGTGACTCGACCTTGAAAGTGAAGAAATGGAGCTGAAATGGGGTAAATTCAGTTTGCGGTATCTGTACTTTCACTTCAATTTTGTTCAATCGACAACTGGAGATTAAAGTGTAATTACGTGGTTGAACAAAATTGATATATGGTTACTTGATTGACAGTAAGTGTAGTAACAGAGAGTGAAATTTATGTGCCGAAATGGTAGTAAAACATATATGAGCAAACGTGTTCGAGAACGAAGAATGTCAAGTCTCAGGACGTGGTTGATGGCTTTGGTGCGGCAGCCTCGACAGCAAAGAAAAGGGATTAATCAGCACAAATGCGACTATAGCATGCACTAAAATATCCGCTCATACACAAACCTTTCTATCACCAAATTCACTAGGAAATACCTGGAAGAACCAGTATCAAAATAGTGTACAAGGAACCAAATCCATTAGTCTGTGAATCCTTGAGCACGATGACTAGCGCCACCACCAACAGAGCCATCGGCAGGATGAGCAGCAGTGTCTCCGCCGTGTGCATGGTGGAGCTTCCATTTTCTTCTTCAGTTGGTCCCTTTTCAATTTGTGCATTATCTTTCATTCTCTTGCCAAGTATTGCAGACAATTCATTCTCTTTTTCTCTCGGTGTTTATTAAGAAAGGTGGTGGGGGGCATGTGGGTGTCTATGCTACAGACTACTAATTAATGAATGTGGGTAAGGTTTGGTGTAAATGAATCAAATGTTCATTAAACGATAGATTGCGAGCTAAGGATAAATTAATGTACATTTCATTTCATGTGCTCTTATCATACTTCGTGCTATTATACGTCGAGTCAGGTATATTGTTTGATCTATTCAACATTTATTTTGGTTAGCACACAACTCTCAACACCCTTAAACCTCTATTCTTGGATCAAATGCATTTCACAGACGTTGGAAGACAAAAAGTGTAAATTTTCCTATTTTTAAGGAAAAAAAAAATAAAAAAAATATCCGTCTTTCGTTTTAAAGCATGCTAACAAAGTATTTCAGTACGATCATCATAAAAATTACATTTTCAAAATTATGAAATCATCTGGATAAGAAAGATAAAAAAAAATGTATAGACAACAAGAAGCAAATAGCTCAATTAAAAAGTGTGTCGACTGTGTAAATATAGCCTATGTTTGTCTTATGCTTATATACGGTTTATATATACCAAATTCACTATTTATTCAGACATTTCAAAGAATTCCCAATATTACTCATTCATTACTTAATTTTACCTATTTATAATTTAAACAGTTTATAAATGCTTCGAAAACATACTTATTATTACATGTATGAAAAAAAAAAGATTCTTTAAACCTCAAATTGAAAATATGAACATGTTATTTATATGTTTAGCCCTTGTTTGGACAAGCCACTCGCCTCATTTATTTTTTATTTATTTTTATTTTTGCTTTTATTTTTTTATGTTTTTAATTAGTAAATATTATTACTTTTTTACTAATTTGTTAAAAGCAACTTATATTCTTTTTAAAAAGGATGAAAAATTTATTATTTTTGTTCGATAAAAAGCCTAAATTTGAAATTAATTTTAAATGGGGCGGGAACTATGTTTCTCGTACCCGCCTTGTGCCTACTTCGAGGTAATGACTCTCGTCTCATTTCCGCCCCGTTTACCTGATTAGGCGGGTAATTCCCGCCCCATTTGGGATGGGGGCCCACGAATATCGGATTGAATGAATTTTTTTTGCCAACCCTAGGACTTCGGGGCAATTTTGGCAGTTCCCTGAATTACAGCCAATCATTTGCAATTTTACCCAATTCAAAGCAATTCCCCTTTCATAAGTAGATCAAATATAGATTCTTTCTTGAATCTTTGGATATATGAACTTTTCTCTTGCCACAAATCATACAGATAAAGAAAAGAGAGATCAGTTATGAGTAACGAAAAGGGGGAGAGTCAACACCACCACCCTGAAGACCAACTACCGCAGCCGCCGCAGTATGGAACATTTCAGGGTGTAGCAAATCACCCTCCTCCGGCAGTGATCGGCTTCCCTCAGCCTGTTCCGCCTCCTGGCGCCACCGGAGGTCCTCCACCACCATCTCAGTATTATGCTCAAGGTTATCAAGCTGTTCCAGGTATATAACTTTGCACATATCTATGTATAACCCAGAAACAAGAAAAGATTTTTTAAGTATTTGTGAGTCAACGTCTTAGTTTCTAAGAATTTGTTGATCAAATAATTGCATAAATGAGATGTATATGAAAGGTACATGGGCTTGTTTAGATAGTTGGGCTTCTTAAAATTCACTTAAAAATCTAATCTTTTTAACTCACGCGTATTCAAGAAATTCAACTTACTAAAAGACTGGATTTTTTAGGAATTATGACTTCGGTTTTCATTTGTGGAATAGGCTTTTATCATATATTTGAACTGATGGATCAAGAGTACCATTTTTTTGGATCTTTCTGGATTTTTCGTGTTAATTGCATTATAACTTTTGGAAACTTCAATTAAAATATGTAGAAATCCAGGATGATCTCATGTTTTGATGTAGGAAAATGCAACCACTTTTCTCTGAAGCTATAGTTGATACGACTTAGGAGAGGTGCAATCTAGATCATGGATTAGGTTCGGGAATCCACCCCAAGCACTATTCTTTTGGTATTTTACTTCAAAGTATCCCTTACGAAATAGGCAAACCCTGCGTTCAGTGATGATATGCATCATGTTTGCTTTCTTTGAATAGAGATAATTTGTTTTAGGTTTGTGAAGCAATATTTCCGTATTAGTCCTGCTTCTACTCTGTGGGGAGTGAATTGATTTTCTATTTCCAGTTTCTGTATACGTAATCTTTTGATGTACAACTGACATTTCAATGCTATTCCAGGTTATGCTATTGCAGAAGGAAGACCTGTAAGGCAGCATCGCCTACCTTGCTGTGGTATTGGCATTGGCTGGTTCCTGTAAGCCATCATTTCATTTTATTTTCTCCTTTTGTATTGATTAATTTGGCTAACCTATAAGTGCAGACCCATACGGTGCTTGTTTTTTGTTTGTCGATCATTATACGGACCTGTGTCGCTTTGGTTCCAGAAGTGGCGTCATGCCTTAGCATTTACTGAAGGCGGAGCCATTTATCGTTTTGTATGAAAATGCAGGAATTGATCATAAGTATGAATTGCATCTAGATAAAAGATTTAAAACAAAACTAATTATCTAGAAAAGCGAAGGCATGCACTATACAAATTCAATTTTATTACAAAGTCTCTGTCCCGAACAAAAATCATAATGTTATAGAATGCTTTTGATTACTGGGATTCTGAGATTCTTACTTCTCAAGTACATATAAAGTCTTTGAGTCTCTGGCATTTTTCTCTCTTTTCCCCCTCTATCTTCTCTTTAATTATTGTTCTTGCAATACTTGATACTTCAACTGTAATTGTGCTGTAAATTCATATCTCTGAAATTTCGTAAACCTGATCTTTATAGGAAATTTTTTTCTTCCATAATGTTACTTAATTAGTTTCTCTATGGTTTTATTCTTGACATTCCTTCTATTTTCACTAATCTGGTAGGAATCTTTTTGAAGGTTTATTATTGGTTTCTTCCTTGCTGCAATCCCATGGTATGTTGCAGCATTACTTCTATTATGCTCCAGAGTTGATCCTCGCGAGAAACCCGGATACGTTGCGAGCACTATTGCTGTAAGTACTCCTTATCTGCTCAATTAAATTTTTCTAATTTTACTCTTGCAATATGCGACTCAATGAATTGACATTCAAAAAAGTTCCTTTGTTTATGGGCTTCCGTTTCCTAATGTGAGTCTTTGCTTTGTCGTTGAGACATCCTTAGTCCAGAAAATTCACTGCTGTTCATTTCTAGGGTAAACAGTTACATTGCTTTCAGCACCAAGGGGGCACCTCGAGCTAAAAATAGTAGCACTATGAATGTATTGAAATGAACAGTTTTCCAAGAACTCGCCAAAGATGTAATAAATTACAAGAATATAAAAGAAAATTACAAGAGAAAAGTGTTAAGCAGTGGCTTGATACACTATGGCTCTGTTGAACCCCATTGTTTGTGAAAATAAGTTTTGTAATAGTAATTTTTTTGGTGAATGTGTAGTTAGAAAATAAGAAAAAGTTTTGAGTTTATGTGTAAAATTATTTTATTGGAAGAGTGATTGAAAATGGATTTGAGAAAAAAATGAGTTTTTAGATAATGAGGTAAAACCAAGGCTATATTAGACAAGATACGGTGGTAGAATAAAAATGATTTTTACTTCTTTTTCTTTCTTTTAAGCTGATCAAGCTTTATTTTTATCCATACATTCTGTAGTACCCCCAACTTGTACCCACTTATTATTCATATATTTCGTAGGATCCACAACTTTTAAGTACTTAAAAGCTTTACCAAACAAGCACTAAGTATGATTTCAATATTCTGATGCATTGTTTTAACTGAAAGACACCAAAAGAATTACATTTGCCTTGTCCCCTAAGTGATGCTCTTCTTCGTTCTTATGTATCGACCCGTTGCACTCTTTGTGTGTAGGCTATTCTCGCTACAGTTGCTATTATCTTTGGACTTACAAAAACGGACTGGTGAATTGCCTCCAAAAAGTCATGCAGGCATATGCAGACATAAACATCTCCCAAAAGCTAGCGTGATTTCTGTTTCCGGTGTTGGCATTAAGGCATACTATGTGATTGTAATACTGATTTTTCTAGCTATACATGGAGTACTTAAAATTGTTGAACTCTGCAATATCATTTTCATGTGTATATCATGCTTCAGTTCTCTGTCTACAGTTCAAAAACATTCTCTTGCAAATGGCTCCTAAGCTTAGTGAAAGGTATCTGATGTTTTATGCGACATTGTTTGAGTAATTACGATTTTACACAACATTTATTTGCTGAGCGAAGGAGTAAGAATAAAAACTTCTGCGAACTTCATATCGGGTTTGATTTCCTGCGTTGTTTATTACCTTACGCGACATATTTGCTTGTGTGAGTCTTAATTTTTGTTATGCATGAAGACCTTTGTTTACCATAAGCCTGCCACTGAATTTCCTTCTTGAAACGCAAGGGGTATGCTAATCTCCCATTTGGTACGGACAGTTTAAAACTCATTTTCTTTCAAATTCATTTTCAATCACACATTCTTTCAATAAAATAATTTAGCATGCGAATCCTAACCTTTTCCCACATTTTAATCACACATTCTTTAAATAATCATTTATTCACAAAATCTACATTAAACAAGCCCTAGACGTGCATTTGTGACTACTTTTCAGTTGTATTGCAATTGACACTTGTGAGCTAATTGTAGCTAAAATTGTCATAGAAAAAATCCAAAATTTCAAGACCATATGTGAAATATTTGATATGCAAAGTGAATGATTATAATTTATTTTCTTCTCTAATCACGTACAATGTGGTCTATAAACGCATTAAAAATTCCTCAATTGGATGAATAATTTGCAAGCATTGAACTTAATAATAAGATTCCAACCATGCAACATTTTACTCGCTTAGATCCTTGGAATTTAAAAGCTTGGTACAACTTTCATATTTCAATAATTACAAAGAAACGACTCTATTTACATGTTAAAGTATCTATGATGAGGCTAGTGTAGAAGAACACGCACTTGTGTATTTGGAACGTTTATATGATCGGCGTTAAAAAAAAAATGGCGTAACTTTTGTATACGGTGTCTGTTTTGGGCCCACGACCCCATTCTGGAAAGCTCGCAATGATTCCCATTGAACTCACAGTCTCGCCGTGATGCATGATGAATTTTGGGCATTTGAATTCGTTTGCTAAGTCAAAACGATACTTAATGTTTCTTAATTTATTATTTTCAATATTTACTTATTTTGCTTTGTAGTCCATCCCATTAAGAGACTGCGGGCCCAGTAAGTTATCCGCTCTTTTAGTATTTAAGACTATAAAATATCTTGTAGGGTTTTTTGGTTATTCATGAAATAAGAAAAACATTTATTTTCTTAAGGTGCAATCCGTTTGTAGTGTGTTGTAAATTCGATCTACAT
>CAIGRF010172843.1:7748-20747 GCA_903798235.1 Fraxinus ornus
CCGATGACTACATTCCCACATTGAAACTTAGTTACATGCATTTGCCAAATCACTTGAAACCATGTTTCCTCTATCTTAGTGCATTTCAGGAAGACGAGGAAATTCGAGTTCGGAAGCTATTAGCACTATGGATAGCCGAAGGGTTTATAGAGAAAAAGGAGCAAAAGTGCTTTGAAGATGTAGCTGAGGAGTATCTAATGGAACTGATTAATAGGAGTCTGCTGCAAGTTGCCAAAAGAAGAAGATCTGACAATGGAATAAAAGTATGTACTCTTCACGATCTAGTGCTCGACATGTGCAACAAAATAGCTGTAGAAGATGAAATATTTCTGCTTCAACAGTAAGTTAACTCACTCTCTTTCTAATTCCTTCTCGTTTTACTTTTCTTTCCAATTTAGCCTACTAATGTGTGGTAATCATGTCAATGATGCTGCCCTTGCTGATGCTGTTTGATGTGGTTAAACTGATGTTGATCCTCCATGTTATAATATTCTACTTCTTCAGTCAGTTGTTGATAGCTAAGCATCGTCATCGCTTGTGTATGGATCCATCTCATCATCTCTCTAAGGCCTTATCCATTCTTTACAATTCCGAAAAAACTAGGATATTGGATGTAATGACTGACGTAATTAATGTTCAAGTGGGAATCAAAAGTATGCCTGACTTGAGGTACTTGAAAATTCCATCGATCTTGTCATCAATAGGCAGACTCCAGAACCTAGAATTTCTTGTTGTAAGATATGCATTCTATATACCAACACACATTCTGAATATGCCTAAGTTGAGACATCTAAGTATCTCAGATCGATATTTTCCTCGATATTTTTTGAGGACTTGTGATAGCTCCCGAAAAAATAGCCTACAAACCCTTTGCTATGTTTATATTAACAATTCGGAAGACAAAGAAATCTTGAGATGGTCACCAAATCTTCGTACGCTTAAATGCAGCTGTGCAGACAATCGTTTTCCTGATCTCAACTTTCTTACTCAGCTCGAATCACTTTCAATTCTTTATAAAAATTATTTCGAAAATGATTTTGAACGTGACTACTCAGTACTTAACTTCCCCAAGAATATCAAAAAGCTTAGTCTTTATGGAATCAGTTTGCCTTGGGAAAAGATTTCATTAATTGCGACATTGCCCAAACTGGAGATTCTGAAATTAGAAGACTCCTTTACGGGAGAAATATGGGACACCAAGGATGATGAGTTCCAAAAACTTAAATTCCTTAAATTAAGTAAACTATATCTTGAACAGTGGAATTCCTCACATGATCATTTCCCTGTACTTGAACGATTGGTGTTGGAATATTGCAACTATTTGAAGATGATTCCTTTCGAATTTAGCTATATTCCAACACTACAGAAGATTGAGGTATATTATTGTGGCAAAGATGTCGAAAGTTCAGCTTTGCAAATTCGTGAAGAACAACAAGATTATGGTAACAAAGATTTTGATTTGAACATTTATGAGTTTGATTCTAAGCAAACTTCTGAGTAAAGCCAGCCTCTGTTCTGCTGTTGTATATCCAAGTAAGTCAAAACTCATCTCATACTTCTTTTTCTTTGACAAAAAAATATCATTTTTTTATTTAATTAATTAATTTTTAATTTCCCAGCAGGAGATTCCTCAACTCTCCACGTAGTGAAAAAGATATGTTGTTCTTATTCATAGTATTTTATTTGTAGTGAACGTCAAGTTGCATTGTCTTGTCTTTGTTGAGAGTCAAATTAAATAATGGCCCGATTGCCAACTGTAATATGTTAAAGAGTTAATTTGGCAAGTGGTTGGATTTGTAAATCTTTGACTCGAATCTTTTGACTTGATATTTTTCTTTTATATAGTTTTTTTTTTTTCCTTTTTGACGTAGTCCTCTACTTTATTCGGCCTAATGTGAAACAAAATTAAGTTGCTTTCACTTTGATCGTCTAGTTTTTCATGAATAAAGTAAGATAATTGTAAGATAAAATAAATTAGACAATCAAAAGAAACCAAGATTTTACCTAAAAACCCAGTATGGGAAAAGCTGAGAGCAAAAAAGGAGAATCCACTAGATCAAAATCAAAATCAAGATCAAAGATCATTGTTACAAAATTTTATGCACTCTTAACCAAATCTAATCTCTCTCTAAAAACAGTGTTTGGAATTAAATAGATTTCATAATACACGTCAAAATTGGAAACAAGCCCATATCGAATATAACCGATGTGTCAAATGGTACGCCTCGAGCCCAGCGAGTGACGTGTCTATGCCGCTCAAGCGGTAAGATCGCGTTTAACGAGCGGCACAGCACTCAAGCACTTCGCCTCTGATCAAAAATCTTCCTTTTTACTCCGACAGTGCCTAGGTGCCTAGATGCGGTGCTTGGGCACCCTGTCTCTATCGAAAACATGTCAATTTCATACTTTGACTTCTTCAATAACTCCTTGTTTCTCTTCAACCAAAACACCAAATTCTAATGGTATTTAGATTTCAATTTAACAAATATCCACTTTAACACAAATTCAAAAGCAAGGACTTACTCTCCACTCTTTAATAAACAATTCTCCACCTCTTCCACATAAGCCCCTAAGGGCTAATGTAGCAACAAATACCGACCAAGTCCAAGCAATGGTCAAACTTGGCAACATGGAGTGTCTTGGTCAACATATCAACGAGGTTCTTCTTGGCATCGAGTAGCCCGTTTCCAAAAAAAAAAAAGCAACCCAATTTTTTTGACCCAAAAGGAAAAAAAAGGGGGTACTTACGAAAATACCCTTAAAATTATGGATGTTTTGAAAAATCATATGCAATGTTTTTATGAAATAAAAAATACTATGTAAAATGAAAAAGTGACACAATATCACTTTATTTTATAAAAATTGTTACTCTTTTACTTTTGTAAAAAAAGTGACAAAACTAAAAAAAAGTGACACACACTCTAAAAAAGTGATACAAACACTAATCAAAACCTTAGATTCAATTTAATAAAGTGACAAAAATTAAAAAAGTGACGACTACAAAAAAGGTGACAACACCAATCAAAACTTTGGAATCAATTCAATAAAGTGACAGAAATTAAAATAAATGATAAAAACTCAAAAATGTGACCTCTTAAAAAAGTGACGAAACCCCGATTACTTTTTTTGAGTGAATTGTATCACATTTTAATAAAAGTTACTCCACGTTGTATCACTTTTTAATAAAAAATTAAATGTAATGTCACTTTTAATATCACTATTAAAAAAAGGTGATAGAAAAAGTGACAAATACTAAAAAAGTGACACGAATTCAGAAAAGTGACACTAAAAAAGTGACTTACGGTCTTTTTAAAGTTAAGTGTCACTTTTTTTATTAAAAAAAAATATACAATGTCACTTTTATTCAAGAAATGATGTTTGTCACTCAAAAAAATGATAGAGATTTCAAAGAATTGACAAAAAAGTACCAAACATTAAAAAGTGATAAAAATTTAATAAAAAGTGACACAAATTCCAAAAAGTGACAAATTGACAATTTTCATGTTGGTGTGCACAATTGAGTTATTATTTGCCCGATCAAGACATAGCACAATACCTTGTGCAATATGTTTATGGTAATTGGATTCTCAAATAAGTGATCAACCAATTTATTGAGTGAACCAATATGCAGATCTGGACAAATGAGAGATGAGAATTCATATTAAGGTTTTTAATTCCCTTATTGCGAAATCAGCAAAGGCACATTAATTCCACTTCAAACACAGGCTATCAAACACACTTTCACTTCCACCACGAATCATAGTAGCAATTGCAAATAATGAGTTAACTATTAACTAATAGCTCTGACGTCATTGTAGTATTGGGAACGCCTTGCAATTAAATAAAATAACCACAGTTTATTTTCTAATCAATTAAGATACAAGAATTAAATCCATTTTAATAATCGAATCAAAACTCATCTGTCAATTCCGAACAAGTGTGGCAAGAATGGATGAATCAGGTCTCAGACTAAAGATTTAGATGCTAGTAGAATCCTTTGCACTCTCGCATGCTTAAGGATTTGTATAGCTGAAAGGTGTGCTGCACACTATCTTGTACAAGATCTATCAAATATTGAACCCCCAATCTTTGTACCCACAATATGATCCACATCAAAATCATTACAAATTTACAGGGAATAATCCCAACTTCTAATAGTCCAACTCTAAACACAGATTGCCAATTCTTGAGCACGGGCTTAAAACACAATTTTTTTTTTCTCTCAACCCATTCGTATGATTCATTAACCATTCTTAAATTCCAGCTAATTCTCGAAGAACTCTTGGTCGGATCCTCCGAAGAAACCAGCACTGATCGTACTAGTTCCACCGAGAACCGGACCTCGCGTATTGGGAACACTGTCTTCTAAGATGAAGAATCATCTCTTTTAGATTGGAGAGGAGTTTCCACCTTAGATTGGAGCGGATTTTCTGTTGGTTTTGATTTAAGATGAAGAATTATTCCTTTTAGATTGGAGAGGAGTTTCCACCTTAGATTGGAGAGGATTTTCTATTGGTTTTGATTAATTTTGACGGTAATTAATACGGAGATTAAATACACAATTAGGTTTAAGTGTATTATTCTAATTATTTTCTTTTTTAAAGTACTGAGCCTAATTATCCAAACAAAAAAAAAATGAATGTCTTTGGTCCAAATACCCGATCCCAGTCCCAAAACGTAATACAAATCCAATCCATCTCCTCACCATCATATGTTCTAACCGTTGCCTGTAAATCAATTTTTCAAAAATCCAATTTTCCTCAATCTCCAAGTCCAACTCATAAATGAAAATCCTGGAATTTTTAAGTTTTATTTTATTTTTAATATCTCAAAATATCTTGTTCTGTTTTTCAATTTGGTCCCCTGCCCTCCATTCGACCGTCCCCTATTCTATGAAATCTGAAAACTTCACTAAATTATGCTGCACTGCAACTGCAAACCTATATGTTTCACAATTAGGTTAATTTGTCTTTCACAATGGCCACTGCTCATTTGGTCAAGAAGTTTAAAACTATAAAAATTAGAAAGTGTGGTGAGAAAAGATTTAAGAAGCTTAGATTTGGTCGAATCTCAAAAAGCAATACATTATACATTGGGAGCAATTTCTCATTTATAGCTTATACATTTGGGAAAGCATTATGCATATTTGCATTGAATAGTTTCCTAAATTTGTATTTCAGCTTTTGGGGTTATTCTTCTTGTACATATGAGGGCCATAATGGTGTCCATAATTGACACATGGTGCCCCCTATTGGAGGGGGCTTCGACCCAGCTTTTTGTAGCACGCTTGGGTGTGTTGTCCCCAGTAGATTTGGAAGGTGCAGACATGCGGCCCGAAGGAAAAGAATGAATATACTTCCATTTTCCTAGTTAGTGCCTCATCTCACTACTTGTTGCCTTGTCAGCGAAATATTGAAATGGAATATTGTTGCCTTGTTGGCAAATTAGTTAATTATTGTTGTATTTTTGAATTGTTGCCTTGTCGGCTTATTGAGTTTTGGTGTTGTCTTGTCACCTTAATGAACTATTGTTGTTATTGACATTGAATTTTAGCCAATGCCTCCAAACTTTATGGATTAACCTGTAACACCTCGAAATTTTAAAGAATAAAGTAATATCTTGCAAAGTTGAATGATTAAAATGAAATAAGTTTTTTATTTTTTTATTTTTTTTTATTTTGACCAATTAATTAGATATGGATAGGGCGAGATTTAGTATGTTAATATTTGACTCTTTTAAAACTTTATAATTAACTAGAAGTTGTCGACTCAACAAAAAATTAATTTGGATAAGTTAGGTTGTAGATATTGAAGTTTATAGAATTTATCATTATTAATATTTAACTTAAATTAAATATCAACATTTAAATATTTGGCTATCACCTGCATGGAGATAAAGCGGTTTTCAGCCACGTGTACGACATATTTTGTTTTGATAAGTTTAATAGTAGTCATGATTTTATTATTTGAAACTAATGTCTATCCAAATTACTTGTGATACACGGTTACACTATTCGAATTGCACCAAAATTCACCATATTTTATTATTTCGAAAAGCCAGTCACGATTTTAGTGACATAGTCAAGAAAGTAGAAATGATATTGGAATTCTTTCAAAAAAAGTTCGTTTGATCTAACTAAGTAATACACTTTTATCTAAGTGGTTCGTTTTCTCATACTTTTATATTCAGTAAATATGCATGAATTGCTATTGGACCTTCGGATTCTTTATAAAGAGATATGTACTCCTCTGGGAATGTAAGATAACCTAAAATACCGATATATTTCATAAGAGAAGAGTGGTCTGAAGTGTCTATTTTATTGTTATATAATTGTGTATGAAAACTGCACATATCTTAGTGGATATTATTAAGTACTTACTCTTATAATAATTTACGGGTTAGTTCGGATCGATTGGAACTAATGCAGATGGTGATGCGAGCTGCTAGAGGATTTGATGAAACGAAAACATTAAGTTTTTTCTATCTTTTAGAAATTAGTTATTTAGTCTAATTATGATTAAGGACATGTTTATTTGATAGTTAGTCGATTTTGTTTAATTCGAAAGATATAATTTTCATTTTTGGATTAAATTATGGATACTATTTATTTTTCTACAAAGAAATAAAATGTTCGTTCCGCAATGAATACGAATTGAAATTAAATTTTTTAGTAACAATCTAAGGTCATAAAAATTTGGGATGTTACACCTCTTCTGGTTACAAGCATCTATAATAGTCATGTACTCTACCTTAGTAGTAGATAATGCCACTGTATTCTACAATATAGCCTTCCAATCGATAGCACAACCCTCCATGGTAAACACATACCCTGTAATTGATCTCATTTTTTCAAGATCTCCAGCGAAATTTAAATCAACATACCCAATAACTTCATATGTATTTCTCCCAAAATACAAACAAGCATTAGAAAAGTCGCACAATTATCTGAATATCCACCGTTTTGCTATCCAAAATTTTTTGCCAAAATTTTCCACGTATATGCTAACTACACAGGCTGCACGTGTCAAATCTCAGCATGTACAAAACGTAGCATACATAAACGATTCAACTGCATTTGAATAAGAAATGTGAGACATGTAATCAATGTCTTCATCTGAATGTGGACACAAAGCTGATGACAACTTAAAGTGGGCAGCTAAGGGAATATGATAGCCTTTGCACTCAGCATAATAAACATATGAAGTACTTTCTCAATGTATCATTTTTTACTCAGGTATAATATGTCAGCCTTCTTATCCTTCAAGATCTATATTCCAAGAATCTTCTTTGCTGCTCCTAATTCTTCATATCAAACTATTTGCTGAGTTGAACTTTTTACTTTCGTTAACTCTTCTTTATCCTTGGCAGCTTAACATATCATCAACATAAAGTAGTAGATATGTAAATGACCCATTATCACACTTCCAAAGTAAACACAATTATCATATCTACTTCTTTTAAAGTCGTGAGTAGTCATGAATGAGTCAAACATTTTATACCATTGCCTTTGTGACCGTTTCAAGTTGTAAAGAGGCTTCTTCAGTTTGCACACATGTCTTCATATCCAATAACTATGAAACCCTCTAGCTGTTGTATATAGATGTCATCCTCAAGTTCTCAATGAAGAAAGTTATTTTTACAACCAATTGCTCAAGTTCCAAGTAAAGGATAGCTACAATACCAAGCATAACTCTAATTGAGCTATGTTGCAACATTGGAGAAAACACATATATGAAGTATACACCTGGAACTTGACTATAGGCCTTAACAATTAATCTTACCTTGTATCTAGAATCTTCAACTCCTGATATATCTTCCTTTATTTGAACACCCACTTACAATGAATAACCTTCTTCTCATGGGGTGATTACATTAAGTCTCATGTGCCAAACTTATGAAGTAATTCATCTTCTTCAGCATAGCAATCATCAAGCTGTCAGAATCATTGCAACTTAATACTTCTGTGTATGTAACTGGCTCATAACTGGAATCAATATTTTCAGCTACAATCAATGCATAGGCTACCAAGTCAGCTTCTCCATATTTCTGGAAAACCTATTCACCTTCTAGGTCTATACATAGCATTAGAATATTGTCGTTGGTGTTTATGGCAAAGTGGTACTCTCCTTCACTTCTAAACCAGGCCGATTTGATGACTCTTGTTTAGATCCCGAACTGATCTCTAACTCCACCCAAGTGTTTTGATCTTTTGGAGGTAAATTTTGAACCATAGCATGTTCATCAAATACCATATCTCTCACCATCTTACTAGTTTCTACACACCAAAGCTTATAACCTTTAACATCGAATTTATAACCAAGAAAGACACACTTTCTAGACCTTGGTTCCAATTTTCCATTATCAACATGAGCATAAGTAGAGCACCCAAATATTTGTGAATGTGAGTAATTTGGAGGAGTACCAAACCATACCTCTTCTAGAGTCTTATTTCACATTCTTGTTTGCTTGAGTTTAGATTATTTTGATTTGATTGAGCTGTTTGTGGTTATTTATTAACATGCAATCTTTTTTAAATATATCGTCGGTGTCTGAACATTTTTGTCTTGTGTTAGACAACATCTCCCACGCCTACATATAGTAACCTTCTCTGTCTAAGTTTCTAATTGGAACACATTGGAATTTACTTGTGTGGATGCGATTGGGCCCCGTCATCTATTGTCCACGTCACCCTTACAAAAAAGAGGTCAACAATAAGCACAATTTTTGTTGTTGAAATAATAATTTGGAACGAGAAATATAGAAATATGAAAAATCAAACAAGAATATAAGATTTACATAGTAAAAAATTACTACGGACGAAGAGAATTTTAGTAATATCAATAATGGAGAATTACAAATTATTGTGGAGAATGTAAGGATTGATTTTTTTTATTGTTTTACTCCTCATATATATAATGCAAGGAATGGTCTAAGATTTAATGGAGTTCAACTATAACAAGTTTATTCAATAATAGAATATCTGGGATACAATAAGATTTTAAAAAAAAACTAACAAAATCGAGAACTGTTCAAAATCCGAATAAGTGGCAGTCTCGCAATGGCCAAGAGGCCTCCTCTCGGATAACGATTGTTGAAGCTCCTATTCTGAGCGCTCGAGTGGGATCAAGGTGCGTAACGAACGCTAGTTCGCTGCTTCCTTCTCATTGCATGATTTCTTCCTCTCCTATAGCAACTTGAACTCATTTAAGTCTTCTTAAAGTCCAACACAAATCGCCAACTCCCAATTGAATTCCCAAATAGGATCAACTAGAATTCCCAACTAGATTTCAAATAGAATTTTCAAACAATCTTTCAAATAGAATTCGTTCACATCTTAATTTTAACAATTTTTGTACCGAAATAAAAGTAGTATTTATCAAAACACGTATGAAACATTTTCTAGCTTTGAATGCTTTACTTGAAGGTTACTTCAATAGTAAAGACAAAATTGACAGAGAATATAAGGGAGAGAACTAAATTTTATAAATAACCCTGCACACTGGACGATGCTAAAATAAAATCACATGCCGATGCAATTTTAACAAAAACTCCAAAACAACGCCTTATTTCTATACGACCACAACAAAGAAGAACAACGAACTAAGACAATGTCATTATAAGAATTTAATAATTCCATAAATAAAATATAAATTCAAACTAATTGGATTAATTCCTTTTTCCTTTGATTTTCATAATCTTCTCATGGATACAAAAATTCCATGACTAATGTTAAGGGATAAAATTTCACATCAAATAAAAATGAAAATATAGACCAATTTATAAAAGTTTGGCTACTCTTCTTAACAATGTTGATCTTTTAAGATGGAACTTCAAATCTTAACATGATATCAGAGCCCGTTAAGCTCTAACGAGCAATTCGATCAGATTAAGAGCACACGAGTTTCAAGATTGGTCTGCTCAAACCAGCCACCACCTTGTGGGGCCACATTAAAGGATAAAATCTCACATAGAATAAAAACGAAAATATAGATCAATTTATAAAATTGGGTTACTCCTCTTAACAAGGTTGACATTTTAGAATGGAACCCCAAATCCTAACAACTAATGTAATATTTGGATAGACAAAACACCACAGAACTGAAATTTAGTAAAAGCAAAATTGAGAATGTAGCTGTTCAGATGAGAAACAAGAAGCAATAAAAGAGACTAATGCAAGTTAATGTGATCAAATATGCCTATATTATTCATTGTACTCACCGTCCCCGGACGGTGTAAATTTTTACATTTATTGCCATGTGTTTTATTTTTGCCAGTAGTAGCATGATTTTTTTTTTTTTTATAAAAAATGTTGTATGACTCATTATAATTCAATTTATAAAATTGGGTTACTCCTCTTAACAAGATTGACATTTTAGAGTGGAACCCCAAATCCTAACAACTAAAAGCAATAAACATGCGAAAGAAGTATTTTTAGACATTTATATTTCTCCGTCAAATGTTTATTAAGCTCAATTGTTTCATCTTAATTTTGTACTTGATACTTTATGTGGACCTATCATCTTAATTTTGTGCTCGATACTTTATGTGGACCATGTTCTTCCTATAGTCAACGTCTCAACAAATATCTATTACATTCGAGAAAAAAAATAGTAATAATCCTATCTAGGAATTTGGTATGGTTCAAAATATTACTAAGAATAAAATTTTAGTAATAAAAAATTAGTCAACATAGCATATTTACAATTAAGAAAACTAAATGCACCCTATGACAAGAAATAGGCACATAAACCTTGCAGCACGCCTTTTTACCATCATCATTGTTTATCGAGTAAGAGGCTCATCACTTATCAACACCCCAAGGGTGGTCGAGCAGAAGGAAATGTTAGCATATTAATTTTCAAAATGTAAAAATAGTAAAAAATTATAGCTAGCTACCCATTGGGGTTTCAAAGCGCACTGGTCAAGTCCATTACTGATATGATGATGGTAAATTGGTAATGGTCACGGTCCATGGACTAAGTTGAGTTTCTCTGGATCAACATTTTTTTAAGAAAGTTATTTTTGTATTACTGTGCTAACCAAAGAATTTAACGAGAAAGTATTGACTACAAATTAGAAATTAAGGAGTCATTTTTGGTGTGTTTATTTATGTTGGAAAAAATAAATAAATTGAAGGGCTGAATTTGACAAAATTTTTGAGGGGGATTAGTTTGTTTAATTTGGAAGTTCAATATTGATTTGTGTTTTCTTCCGTGAAAATATCGAAATCATATATTTATTTATCAAAAATGATGCTCGAATGAATAAAAATTGGATCACAAAGTGATGTATTTGAAGATATTTTGTTTTGAAAGGAGACTAGTTTAAAGTTATCCCACATAGGAAAATAGATAAAGACAATAACCACTTTAAATATGATTACACTTTAGAAGGGTGTAATCATATGTAGCATAGAAGCTCTCTTCATGTGAGTGCGCAGGGGTGCAAATCACGGATCGAAATCGATTTGGATTATTGAACTTGTGTGCGGACGTGACTTTTGTACATGAATGTAAGAAGGTCAATGTTTTGCCTTTTTTTTTTATTATTTTAACAACTGGATTAATGGTGGTTAATGGCATAACTCCTAGCTTGTTAATTCTCCATCACAGCCTATTTATTTAGTCATCTTCCTTCCTTACAAACACACGAAAAGATTTATCTTCTCTACATAAAATTTTATCTCTTGTTCATACGTAATTTATTTATCTTCTGTGAAAATTTTTGGTGGTGATACTGTTCATATACTAAATCATAGGGATTGCAAAAAAATCAGTTTAACCAAATACCCGTGTGCTCCCGCCCCAAAAGGGGCTGGGATTACCCTCCTAACCGGGTAAATAGGCGAGTGTCATTACCCCGAAGTGGGTATGGAGCGGGTATGAGAAATATAGTCCCCGCCCCGCTACCGTCATGTTTAAAGTTAATTTTAAATTTAAGTTTTTTATCGAAAAAAAATGATAAATTTATCATCATTTTTAAAGAGAATATTAGTTGTTTTTAACAAATTAGTAAAAAACGTAATAATATTTACTAACTAAAGATATAAAAAAAAATAAAAGCAAAAAATAAATGGGGCGATAAATGGGGCAAGAGACTTGCCCCGCCCCGAATCCGCACCGTCTCGTTTTAACCGGGTATGGAGATGGGGCAAGATAATAAAAATATCCGGCGGAACGGGAGTGGGAATGAGCAACCAGTCCCATACCCGTCCCATTGACATCCCTGCTAGATTAGTTCGCTGGAGTAGCATCTGTAGTGCCATTCGAATTAAAACTCAAGCACCTACGGTGAGGTGACGAATCTGTTTTAAGAAAATTATGTTCACATTCATTTGACTTTTTTTTGTTATTTCCTTCAATTTAGATTACTTGTCATGTTTTTATTTTAACGTAATTAATAAATTTATTTATTCTGTAATATTTTGGCTAACAATTAATTTGATAGTTCAAATTTCATGAGCACTAACAATGATTATTCGGTTTATTTGGTTCAAGTTTTTATATTTAATGGGTTTGACATAAGATAAATAAGTTAACCTATTGGTAATTGATTGTTGAAGAAGGAAGCATGAACATGGAAACTTCCCATTTTAATGGAATCCGTCCATAAACTCAATGAAATTCAATCCCAAACTACAAGTAATTAAAAAGGTTAAAAAACACATATTTGATTTGGTTTGTCAGAGTTGAATCGGCCACCACAACTCTTTTTATAGTCGTTATACCCAAAACATTCATTGGAGAAATCTTTCATGCTTGTTTATAAGAACAACTTTATTGCATAGCAGAGAAAGGCTAAAAAAATGTAGCCCGTTCCATGGAAATATTTCAATAATTTCACTTTAATCAAGTAACAAATCCCTCGTATGCAAATTGAGATCTCAGCTCGTAACTTCACGTGATAGTTTTTCCATAGAAGGAACCATTTCTACCCTTCATGTAATATTTGGATAGACAAAACACCTCAGAACTTTAATTTAGTAAATGCAAAAGTGAG
>CAIGRF010172850.1:0-12442 GCA_903798235.1 Fraxinus ornus
ATTTAAAAGTTCTCGGTTGCTACACATAGCTACTTCCACCATGGCAACGTAGTTTAAAGCGTGTTATAAAGCATCAAACCATGGAATATGGCTACAAAATTCTGTCACTGGGTTGCGTATTATGGATAGTATAGAAAGATACTCAAGTTATTTTGTAACAATAAATCAGCAGTGTTGTATTCCCATAACAACAAGAGTTCGATGAAATTAAAATATCTAGAGATCAAGTTTCTGACTGTTAAAGAAAGAATTCAGAGTGGACATGTGTCAATAGAGCATATGGGACAAACTTCATGGTTGTGGATCCACTTACTAATGGATTGATGCTCAAGGTCTTTCATTAGCACACTGCTCATATATGGGTGTAGTGTCTCTTGAGGATATCAAGGTGAGAGTTTGTATTTATGTGTCTTTTATATTAGACACTTGTACAGTCATTTTGGATATGATTTATGGTTAAAGTTATTTTCGGTTACAAAGTTTTTGGTTTTTTATTATCTCTGAATTTGTTTGAAAATAATGTCACTAAGGTATTAAAGGTGGACTTGTTGAAAATGGACATGTTAAGATCGCATCACATATAATTTCCATTCTACACATCCCTTAATCCATGTCATTTAGTTATGTCGATATACATGACCATTAATGAGTTTAGTTACGATAAAAGTAACGAAAGCCGCTTTGATCCTATGTTGATATGATTGATGGACCAGATTGTTTGCGGTGCATTTAGATTAGATAGCAAAATTCTGAGTACTCATAAGGTTATGTTTAATGTACAATTATAAAGGTAACATATATAGCCCAAGTGGGAGATTGTAAGGATTTTTTAATAGATCATATGGGCTTATATGTGAATTATTGTGTATTAAATTAAATGCTATCAATTTTGGTTATATCCGTTTAAAGTGATCTAATAAGGTTTCAGTATTTTGGATTTTGAAATATCTAATTTAAGTGTGGGCTTTTATGTGTAGAGACCATGTCTGTTCCTAATCTCATGATGGACCGAATCAGGTTAACAAACCTTTAGTATATATATACGGTTATGGTCCTCGGATCACACGGTCAATTGTTCATTCTATTATGACCCCCATTATTAGAGAGAAATAAAGGAACAACGTGTTGGTCTGTAAGACGAAAACCACATGACTCACTCGTTGCATTAACCATGACTGATTCAGGTATGCTTCCGCTTTGGTTCATGAATTCTTGGTGATCCAACATGAAAGATCATTGTGACAGTAACGGTTTTCCCTACATGTTGCTCCAATAATACGTTTTCCTCATACTTATCAATGTTTGTATATAAAGCAGCAATGAAGCATCGTAGTTTGGATCATCTCTTAAAGAGCGGCGACTAGCATAGTGTGTGCGGCAAGCAGAGCACTCATTGTTCCTGCATAGAACTCAATAAATAGTAAATGGCAAGAACTCTAACATTCAATAAAACANTTTATGTGTCTTTTATATTAGACACTTGTACAGTCATTTTGGATATGATTTATGGTTAAAGTTATTTTCGGTTACAAAGTTTTTGGTTTTTTATTATCTCTGAATTTGTTTGAAAATAATGTCACTAAGGTATTAAAGGTGGACTTGTTGAAAATGGACATGTTAAGATCGCATCACATATAATTTCCATTCTACACATCCCTTAATCCATGTCATTTAGTTATGTCGATATACATGACCATTAATGAGTTTAGTTACGATAAAAGTAACGAAAGCCGCTTTGATCCTATGTTGATATGATTGATGGACCAGATTGTTTGCGGTGCATTTAGATTAGATAGCAAAATTCTGAGTACTCATAAGGTTATGTTTAATGTACAATTATAAAGGTAACATATATAGCCCAAGTGGGAGATTGTAAGGATTTTTTAATAGATCATATGGGCTTATATGTGAATTATTGTGTATTAAATTAAATGCTATCAATTTTGGTTATATCCGTTTAAAGTGATCTAATAAGGTTTCAGTATTTTGGATTTTGAAATATCTAATTTAAGTGTGGGCTTTTATGTGTAGAGACCATGTCTGTTCCTAATCTCATGATGGACCGAATCAGGTTAACAAACCTTTAGTATATATATACGGTTATGGTCCTCGGATCACACGGTCAATTGTTCATTCTATTATGACCCCCATTATTAGAGAGAAATAAAGGAACAACGTGTTGGTCTGTAAGACGAAAACCACATGACTCACTCGTTGCATTAACCATGACTGATTCAGGTATGCTTCCGCTTTGGTTCATGAATTCTTGGTGATCCAACATGAAAGATCATTGTGACAGTAACGGTTTTCCCTACATGTTGCTCCAATAATACGTTTTCCTCATACTTATCAATGTTTGTATATAAAGCAGCAATGAAGCATCGTAGTTTGGATCATCTCTTAAAGAGCGGCGACTAGCATAGTGTGTGCGGCAAGCAGAGCACTCATTGTTCCTGCATAGAACTCAATAAATAGTAAATGGCAAGAACTCTAACATTCAATAAAACAAAAAAGAAGCACAAATAGAAAATGTTGAATGGGAAGTCTCTGCTAGCGGACGATTTAGGGAAAAATTGGATCGATTGGAGCATTAATTGGAGAAATTGAAGCTTGACCCATTGTCGTGTGATGTTGCTGATCGATTGGAGAATTAACCACATGAAGGCTTTTCAACCAATTTCACGAATCTACAAAAATGCATAAGCAATCATAAATAATTTGAAGAACATAATTTCGAAGAAATTTCCATAGGAATGGATGATTTGAAAGTACAATCCTCACCATTGTTGCAGCCAGCAGAATGAAGTCAAATGTAATTTACACTACAAAATGTCAATTTACTTTCAAAAGAAACTATACTTGCCCATAGAATGAAGTTTCAATATGATGTTGGACTTGTTTAAATTGCTGTCAAACCCTTGTTTACACTTGGTCTAGACATTCATGTTCTTATAACTTTAAGAGACAAGAGACTTTTAAGGTTTGAACATTCATTACTGTCCATGCTCGAGTCTAATCTTGAGAGTGGTCCAGTATTTTCAAACTGTTACCCAAAATTTTGAATTAGCCTTCAAGATGGAGCTATTCTTAATGCTCTTAATCTTCGAATTCAAACTAAGAATTTTGATGTTGATGATAGATTAAAACCTTTTGCTTTAATATATAGAGTATATTACAAGCTTTTGAACACTCAACTCAGTATTCGTGCTCTTAGATCTTCTTTGAGAGATGAAAGTCTTTTGGTTGAAGTCAATCCACTTCATTTAAACATTATGATTCCTAAAAGAATTCCTTGAAATCTTCAAGCAAGAGGATTAGAATCGGATTTTGAAAATGTACAAAATCTAGTTCCCAACTCCTGTACGAAGAAATCTAGAACAAATTATTCATTTTCCTGATGGTAATGTCAGAGTTATCTTTGACAAGCCTTCATCTTCAAAGATCTCATTCATCTAGGTCTGAAATAGATCTAGTACAAACTCTTTTCAATAAGCAAGATTTTCAACCTCCTCTTTAAAAGGAGTCAATTTTAATCCAAAAGTTCCAAAACCTTTTTATCAAAATGAAGAATTTGAAAAGAAAAAAAAAAAAAAAAAAAAAAGAAGAAGAAGAAGTTGAACCTCATACTTCTCCTACATTATCAAGTATGGTTCCTCCTTCTGAAAAATTTGATTGGCAATGTAATGTAATTTCTTCTAAGATTGATAGAAGAAATGAGTTCAAGACTGATCAAACTCCAGAGGTCAAAAAAATTAGACATTTAATCAAAAAATCTTTTTCAAAAGAACAAATTGAATCTTACTAGGAAGAATTCGATGAATCCCCAAAAGATTAATGCTTTTATGAATGTACTTATTTCAAACTTTTCAAAAAAATTCTGAAGAAAACAAAAACTATTCAAAACACTACATCTTCAAAGAAAACCTGGAAGATATCTTCAGGTGACAATATTCAATCTTCACATCCTCCTTTGCAAGAAATTGTAGTTTCGCATGGAAACACAATGATTCTTGCATCTCCTTTCAAAAAGACTAAACATCCCGATGACTCTTTTGTTAATGCAAAAGATACAAAAATTATTCAATCTCATAACAACTATACTAATGTTGTTCTTCAATCTATGTGTTCTCAACTCAACAGAATTGAAATCAATTTTGAATCCGAAACTCCAACTCCTGAATTTTCAAAAATTGAGAAAGGTATAAAGAAGAAAGCAGAAATGTATGTTCTTTCTTTATGCCATTTTCATGATGTTACTCCCAAGAAACTCGATTCAAAAGAAAGTGTTCTCAAAGAACTTGTTTCTCAATTATCGAAATTATCCTCCTCTTCCTTGAATAAGATCAATACTAAATAGAGTCTCAGTTTATTGAAGAGACTGACCTCCAAGTCAATAGACTTCGTGAACAGAAAGTCCAATATTCAAAAATTCCAGCTTACTATCCTCGACTTTCTCCTCCTGACTTGCTTTGAAGAACAAGACAAAAAACAATTCAAATATGACGGAGACTCCATCATAGAGTGGAATCTTGATGGATTATCTAAATATCAAACTATTCAACTCCTGGAAAAAATGGGTATTTGTTTTAATGCCTATATTACTAATGGTAGTACTAGACATGAAGCTACCAACAATCTTGTCCTTGGTTTTGCCGGGCAACTAAAAAATTGGTGATTCAATTATCTTATTGTTGAAGATTGATAAGATTGCATTCTCTGTCAAAAGTGATCTTACTAATGATAGTTTTGCAAGCTTAGTCATCATTGTCAAACATTTCATTGCAATATATTCAAGAACATTATTCTCAAATTCTTATGAATCTCAATTGTCCTACTCTACAAGACTTGAGATGGTATAAAGACACGTTTTTAACCCGTGTCTTACTTCGAAGTGATTGCGAACAATCTTATTGGAAAGAAATATTTATTTCTGGACTTCCTAAGCTTTTCACCGAGAAGGTTAGAAATGCTATCAAAAGAGATCATGATAATTCAATTCCTTATGATAATCTTACTTACGGAGCGGTAATTAGTTTCGTTAATCGAGAAGGATTAGCTCTCTGCACGGATCTCAAACTCAAAGCCAAATTGAAATCACAAAAATCTAATAGTTTTAAAGAACTTGGATCATTCTGTGAACAATATGGATTTGAGAAAATCCTCCCTCCTTCAAGATCAAATGAAAAGAATTTTCCCTCTCATATGAGAAAAAGATCTTCTAAAAAATATTTTGATAAGAAAAGAATTTTCAAAAATATCCTTCAAAAAATTTCTCAAAACAAAAGTTTTCAAGAAAAAGAACTTCCAATGTTACATGCTGGAAGTGTAACAAATCTGATCATTATTCAAATAAATGCCCCCTAAAGGGAAAGATTAGTAATCTTCAATGTGATGGAGATACTAAACTTGAACTTCTCAATCTTATTAATTCTGATTCCGATATTGATTTTTCAAATTTTGAAATTGAACAAATTTATCAAAATCAAGAAGATTCTGATTTTGAAAATAGTTCAAATTCATCATCATTCTCTTCTCAAAGTAAAGAAATTTGTGGTTGTAAAGCCATAAATGTTCTTACCAATGAGGAAGAACTTATTAAAGAAATCATTGATCAAATTCCTAGTCAAAGATTAAAAATTAAGTTTGGTACTCTTTTACCTTCAACCTCAACTCCTGAGTCTTTCAATATTCAAGATGTTATGAAACGTTTTCAAAATGAAAAATCAAAAGCTTCTAGTTCTGATTTAAGATGAGAGATTAATACTATGAAAACTCAAATCTCTACTCTCAAAAAACAAATGAGAGATATCAAAATGGAAGATGTTCATCTTCAAATAAAAGATTTTGAAAAAGTCTCATCCTCTTCATCTGATATGAAACCTCTCATGCTTATCATCCTCTTCATCTGATGATGAAACCTCTCATGCTCATCATTCTGATTCTAGTTTCAAAACTGATCGTTCTAAATCTTCTTATCATCCTCAAACCGAGGAAGAAAAGATCAATGTTATTAATAGAATTCAACTTCAAAAATGGTATTGCAATATAACTATTGTAGTCAACAAAGAATTCAAACTTCATACTAAAGTTTTAATAGACTCTGGTGCTGATCAAAATTGCATTAGGGAATGATTAATCCCTACAAAATATTTTGAAAAAAATCATTGAGTGACTTATGGAACTAGTGGNACATGTGTGCAACTCAAATATCTATTTCAAAAACATATTTTATCTTGTTAAGGATTTGGATCAAGAAGTGATTCTTGGTACACCTTTCTTCGTTCAAATTTATCCTTTTAAAGCTGATTCAAAAGGATTAACTACAAATATTTTTGGACAAGAAATTGTTTTCAAATTTACAAACCCTCCTTCTTTCGAAAATGTTAATACTCTGAAAGAAGTTTCTATTTCAGAAATTGTTAACAATATCAATTTTAAGAAAAATCATATTCAATTTCTCAAAGAAGAAATTAAATTTCAAAAGATTGAAGAAAGGTTGAAAGAACCTTCAATTATTGAAAAAAATTTCCAATTTTCAAGGATGTATAGGAAATGAGATATGTTCAACCATTACAAATGCATTTTGGGATATGAAGAAACATGTTGTTTCTCTTCCGTATACTCCAAATTCTCATGAATCAAACAATTCTACTACATCTTTCCAATTCAAATGAACAAAGAACTCTTGATCATTGTACCAAGGAGATTCAAGATCTTCTTGATAAAAAGCTTATAAGGCCAAGCAAATCGCCTTGGAGTTGTTCTGCTTTTTATGTCAATAATTCAGCTGAAATCGAACGAGGTGTTCCTCGTTTAGTTATCTCTATTCTTTAATGGATTATATATCCATTACCCCAAAAGAAAGATCTATTAAATAGATTATTCAAAGCTGTTATCTTCTCAAAATTTGATATGAATTCAGGAATCTGGCAAATTCAAATTATAGTTCACACATACAAAACTTTTTTTAATGTTTCCTTCGGCTAATACGAATGGAATGTCATGCCATTTGGTCTAAAACATGCTCATTCAGAATTTCAAAAAATTATGAATGATATTTTTAATCCCTTTCAAAATTTTGTCATTGTTTACAGTAATAATGTTTTAATCTTTTCTAAAAGTTTAAAACAACATTAAAACATTTGCATACATTTATATAGTCAAACAAAATGGACTAGCTGTCTCTGCAAAGAAAGTACTCCTATGTCAAACTGAGATAAGGTTACTTGGTTTTATACCATTCATTTAGGAACACTTACACCAATCCAAAGAAGTCTAGATTTTATCGACAAATTTCCGGATGAAATTTTAGATAAAAACAGCTTTCAAAGATTCTTAGGTTGTGTCAATTATTTAGGAGAGTTTATCAAAGAGATAAAGATCATATGTGCCCCACTTTTCGAAAGATTACAAAAACACCCTGACCCATGGAGTCACGAGTGTACTATTGCAGTTCAAAAAAAAAAAAAAAACAATCAAAAGCATCCCATTCCTATCATTCCTTGATCCCACTGCTTCTATTATTGTTGAGACAGATGCGTCAGATTTAGGTTATGGTGGTGTCCTCAAACAAGTTCATTTCAATTCCAGCCAAGAACAATGTCAGATTTCATTCCAGAGTTTGGACTGGCCCTCAAAAGAATTATTCCAATATCAAAAAAGAGATCTTACAATCGTCCTTGTCATTTCAAAATTTCAAGATGATTGATCAATAAAAAATTTATTTTAAAAACCTATTGTAAAGCTTCAAAAGACGTTTTGCAAAAAGATGTAAAAGACCTTGTTTCAAAACAAATTTTCCCAAGATGGCAAGCAATTCTATCTTGTTTTGATTTTCAAATTCTATATTTACAAGGTTCATCAAACTTTCTTACAGATTTTCTCACAAGAGAGTTTCTTCGCAAAGAGAGAGAGAGTTCAATATGAGTTCTTCAGAGAAAAAGAAGAACAAGAAGAAAATTCAAATTCCTCTCAATTCCATAGATGATTTTACATTCAAAATTCTCATAGAAGATCTAAAGAAGCTTCCTCTAGTTCTCAAAATACTGTACTTGCCTCAAAAACCTTTCAAAAACCCACTCAAACAATTCCAGAAAACAGACCCTCAAATTACATAAAAGCCCTTCAAATTGGATCTGGTAAACTTACAATCTGTTAACCCTCAAGAATCCTTTTCATACTTCACAAAATCAATCCATTTACCCATTTTCGAAATGGAAACATCTTGGGGTCAAAGATATTCTTCACTTGAAGAACATCTTCAAGATTTCTTTTCCCCAAATTTCCATTTTCTTCCAACTCATATTAAAAAGTCCCGTGAGTATTATGAAGCCTTATCAAACCTGGATCAGCCATTATTACTCACACTCCAAACAACAAAAATTCAAAATACATCGATTTTTCAAAAAATTATATTTAAAGGCTAGTCTTATGAAGACTGGTGATTGCACCATTGGGAAGAAAAACGAATGAATATTTTAAAAACTGATCATTCGAATCAAAACTCAATTATTTGGACTACAAAGAGGCGTGGTTCAATGTTTTCTTTTATAGACCAATGACTCATTCATGGTTTATACTTTTTCATCAAAATTGCCCATCAAACTTTCCAAAATGGTTTCAAAATTGGTTCGAATTCTTTGGACTTGACGAAACGATTTTACCCAGTCTTACTCATCAAGGTTTCGAACATTTCAAAAAAGAGGTAAAAACATTTTTAAAGTCTCGAGAAAATCTTTTGTTCCAGTTCGCACTCAATCTCAAAGTTTCGTGGATTTTCTGTTGGGAATTTCACTCAATACAAAATCAAAATCCTCTAAAATTCAAAGAATATAACGTTAAAAGAATTGTTAGACATTTCAAAATCAAATGATGGTCAACATTCTATGAGACGAACTGTTGCCATAAAGCACTGAATTCATTGATTCAAGAACAGAGAAATTTCGGCATTCCAAAATAATCTTAGAAAGAAGTTGACAAAAAATCCGGTTTTCTTGCAGAAAAATCAAGACTTTTAGCAATGTTCAATCAATGTTCTACTCCGGAAGAACTTCAAATTGTTTATGACAAAATTGCAGCCCTTACTGGGCCTCTTCAAAGAAATCAAGTTCAAAATATTCTTCTTTAGAGTCAGAAGATTATGAACAAAGTAATGAAGAGATATGTGCTTCATATATAATATTGATGACCTAATTGAAGAAGAAATCCCCCTTCAAAATGACTACATAGACCCAGTTTTCTCGATGAACTTAGAGATTACAGGGTGCAAAAATTAAAGGCTATGCTTTTTCAAATGTGTTTGCCAGCGAACAAATTATTTCTGCCAGCTTTGTCGACAGTCAAAAGATACCAATCAACTTTATTAAAGCCGCTTAATCTTTTTATCAACTTTTCAAAAAATCGGGAATGAAGGACAACAATTGGTAGACAAGTGGTTCAATCAAAGATTATGTTTCTGTGATTATATGAAATATTCACTGTTATTCGTTCATGTGTCGATTGAATTTCAAGAATTTAGTTTGTCTAAAAGATTTAATTATGAAAGGGCGTGAGTTCTTTTGTCTTCATGCCAAGATAGTTTATTTTTCAAAGCATTGTGTATAGACCTTTTCTTAAAATACAGCGAATATGTGATTCGAGGTTCAAGGTCATGACTTTGGTCTTGTTTTACCTTATGCGAATATTTATTTGAATAAATGGTTGTTCTCACCCCAATGGTCATCAGTGACACAATGTTGCCAAACTATTTTAATTTCTTCCATCTTTCTTTATTTAACAATAGGTTTCGAAAGTGCATTAACCAGCAGGTTTCGGTCATTATTTAATTTAATTGTTGAAGTGTCAATTCTTGTTGTGGTAATGAGATTGCAATATCTCTTATAATGGAAGTGCACAAACTTCCACGAAACATTGACATTCCTATAGATGGAATAAATTTATATAATGGATGTATAAAAAGGTTTGGAATAAGTGTATCCATTGCTATTCCTTTCTTCTATTTGAATGTGATGAATTTCTATCTTCATAACATAATTGGATATCGTTGGGACTACTTTGAGTCAAACAACAAATGGATAGAAAGTAGGAAAATCACTCTTAGCCATTGGACATGTATAAGTGTTTTGAAAGCTGCCAACTAATTGTGAAAGTATGTGAACGTTCAATAAAGGCATATTACTATTCTTTTGAAAAGGTACATTTTTATTTGACAAGGAATAATACTATTTGGTGAAATGTCACAAATTTGATAAATTCCTTACATTTGGAGAAGTTGCAATTCTTGTGAATCAAGATGCTTAGCCCTCTTCATTGTTGTACTAAACAACACTAATGTGTATAGTTATGTGCAGTTAACACAACTTATTGACTTCAGTCGTCGAATCAATTATGTTTGTATATGCTTTGAAAGCATTGATGGTCCATGTGATGACCTTGATCTAAATTGTGTGCTCAAACTAAAGAGAATTTGATTAAAGTACAAAAGTATGAATTGACGACCACTAAATTGAAAGTACTTAGACTTTCACATAACATTATCTATTTGAAGGATGAATTGGACTTTTAAAAAGTTGACGAACTCTAAGTTAAAGTATAACCCAAGAATGTGGGGTGTTAAACATTAATACTTGCAAACTTGTATGAAAATTTTCAAAACTTGTGGATGCATCATTACTAGATTGTATATGTATTCCTAATTTAATTGTGTGGGTAAGTTATCTCTCAAATTATATTCCATACACTTTATAAATCATAGAGTAATGTCTATGAAGTAAAAATGTAGAAAGCCCTTATACTATTTTAGAAGTTTAAGGATGGCCTATAATGTGACGTAAACTAAATCTAAAGTGGATAAAATAGGATGAAAGCCGATTATGGCACTTGTTTGGATATGAAAATTGGAATGTTTGAAGAATATTCATAAATACACTGTAAAAGTTCAATGTCGAAAATTGAATACCCAAGAATGAAATCCACCAATAAAAGTGATTGACTAGTGTAATGATTTAATAGAAATCGTCCAACAGTGTTTGGAAATTGATAAACCTTCAGATGAAGCTGAGAGGCATGTAGCTTCATAAGAGGATTTCTTAGTTGGTCCATGTGTATCTATTAAATGAATCGATTGTTGGCTTGCTATATTTGATGAGATACTAAGTCACATGTAATGGTATGTCTAGACATATACATCATATACATAATACCCTAAAGCAGTTAATCTCAAAATGTAAACTCGATGATCCACTAAGAAAAGATTTATCAAGAGATCGAGTATTAGCTAGGAAAATGCACTTAATGCCTACTACACAAAAATCTTTGTAATGGTAACCCAATCTTGTTGACTAGAGATCCCAAGATCTTGGTTCAATGGGATAGTTAAGTTACGAGAATTCAATAAGTACTTGAGAACTAATTCCTACACATTCCTATGATAAAAAAAGTGCTATCTGCAGAATGTTTTAGATTAAGTTAAGCTTTTAACAATTTCTATATCTTGATTACGTCAACTGAAGTAAGACAAAATACTTTTAATAGGAAACCACCTATGTAAGTGTGAAGTGGGTCACATCGATGAGAATTGTTTGAGGCTAAAATTCTCTAAACACTTATGAAACCTAAGATTGTTTCATGGTCAAAATGAATACAATCATGAAAAAATGAACGATTTAGGGAAGACATTTGTGAGTACAAATTGTGGTCCAAAGTTTGAAGGAAAATCGAAATTTTGCATATGAGGCTATCGCTTGAGTAATAGGCGAGCGACAAACTCTTTACTTTTGGTACTCGAGCGATGCTCAGGCGACAAACTAGCAACAACAAAGGCTGTGACCCTTGGCTAAGATTGCTGAGTTTTGGGGCGTGTCCTTAACCACACCCCTTCAGCTTCTATATAAAGAACCCCTAGGACATTCATTATTCACTCAATTCCATTTTTACACTTTGGTTTTACTTAAAAAAACACTTTGTAGAAGTGATTCCTTTTTGTATCAAAGTCTAATTTTGGTAGAGAGAAAACTCCGTTCGAGTTCGTTGGTCTAATCCATTTGAAGAACTGATGCGAATCCCATAGCAACGGTGACTACGAAACCCACGACTAGATTGATACAGAACCTAAGAACACCAATTAAACCCGATTTTGGATTTGAACCCAACAAGTGAACCAAAAAATCCAACAATAACGACGATGCGTTGAACCCCTTAATTACGATCCGATATTTAATCGCCACAAGATTGGATCTCGATAAGTTTGATTTGTTGTTCAATTTGAAGAACACTCTCAATAATAATTGTCAAAAGTTGTAGTACAATGAATGTTTTTGGTATTTATACTAGACTCCTAAAACTAGGTAAAAACCTGCATAATATCATAAATAAGGTAGGAGATTGACTAAACATAGAATTCTAGCAATTATGGAAAATTCGCGAAAAATGCAACTTTTTGCCC
>CAIGRF010172863.1:0-11822 GCA_903798235.1 Fraxinus ornus
ATACTCTATTTAGGGCTGTTCAGTAAAGATTAAAATTGAAAAAATAATCGTTATTGTTTACTTTTATTAGACGAGTGAGACCAATAACGGTTATATTTTCAATTTTAATTGAATTTTAATCCCTACCGAATTGGGCTTTAACGTGCCTTGTCCGTAAATATGAAATATTTTTATTTAAATCATTATTTAATATAAGATTATATTACGTAAAAGTAAGAAAAAATTATATTTTCAACTATATTACATTTTTTAATTCATGTGAAAATGGAAAAAAGTTTATTTTGTTGGAAGGAGCGAGTAAAAATTGATTCCATCTATTTTTTGTGTTAAAACAGTCGAGCTTTTTATTACTTAATTAAAAAGGATAATTATTCTCTTATTTCTAGTTAAAATAAGTTAACAAGAATAAAAAAAAAAAGAAGATAAATTAAAAGACCGAATATAAACAAAAGAAAATAATTCATATTCCGGCAAGAAATGAATGCCTCTTGAGGCTCTGAAGACATTAAACTGCAGAAAAAGACGTTTGCACTTTCTATATTACGAGGCTGTCTCCGTGCGGGACGGAGACACCGTCCGTGTCTCCGAAAACCCCCCATCCTATTCCTCGCAATCGTGTCACCGTCATCTCCAGTGCCTTATTGTTCTTCTACTGGCGTCTCCATTGATTTCTTGGCGGTAGCAGGGCCCAAGTGGAAAGTAGAGAGTAAAACACGATTTTTTCGTGAGTGGGAAATGGAAGGAAAAAACACTACCATCCAAACGACGTCGCTGGTTGACGATCCAAATGGTTGACTCGTGTCCAATGAACAGTACATGTGAAAGTGGCTCTTTTATTGTTAGGAAATATTATGCTAATTTATCTTGAAAAGTAAGACAAATGTTTAATTGAAATTTTGTATTTATTATTTATTTGATTGTTTAAAAATACAAGAAACATACAAGTCTTTTTATGGTTTCTTAACAATTTTTTTGAACTAAAATAGATGGTATAAGAGACGTGATTCTAAAAAGCATGTCTATCTACGAATCTTTGTTTTACAACCTAATTCCGTTTTTCATTTTTTTATGTCTAAGTTTCGTCTAAGCTTGTACTCTAGATTGACTTTTCCATATATGACTCTTAAAGACTCCTTGATGATATACATTCTGAAGTTTGGTGACCAAGTAGTAACGTGTGAGAAAGTTTAGTGACGAGTCGAATCAAATGATCAATCCACCTCCACCCACTTTATTCCCCTGAGCTACTCCAGACAATCTTTTCTCGTCACCACAGGCGAGTGGCTCTGTATAGTACGTGTAGACTGTTCTTATTCTTCCCATTAGATTTTCACTTTTTCTGGATACAAAAATGAATCCAAGCGCAGAGGGAATTAGGGAAGATACCTGGAAATGGGATGGTCAAGAAATTAGACAGAATTTTACTGGAAACTTGAGTAAATTAGTTAAAGAAGAGTTGGAGAAAGAAAGAGAAGAAGAAGATGCAGCACTCATTTCAGAAAATAATGAAGTAAAACAAGAAGTGATGGAATTTGAGCAACAACGACCCAGAGAAGAAGAAGAATCTGAACTACCCATTTCAGAAAGTGAAGATTATATGAGCATCATCTCTCATCGTTTTAGGTCCAAAGGGAAGCAAATTGATCGCTCCTACATGGTATCTCTCTGTCTATTGTGTTTTATAGCATTCTTGTGCATGGTTTAATATTATTTATTATCGACTTTAAGAAATAAATAATTATTGTCTGATTATTCTATTTTTATGTCGAAAGGGAGATTTTTTTTTATTTATAATTTAGTAATATTATGTGAAAATGAGGTAATATTTGCTATTTTAGATTAGATTTTGATAGAAGTTGATCAAATGTATGGTTGAAAAGTTGCTATACCCATGATTAAAATTAATTCTTGACTTTAACTTACATTAAAATCTAGATTTTAATTGGTACCAAACATGGGCTAGATAGTTCTTGACAGCAGTATTAAGGAACAAAAAGAATTTAAATTATTATTTATTGTAGCTGGTACCTTGCACAAAGCAAATGGGAACTTGGTAGCATCCTTTACTCTAATTTAATTTATTTATGGTACTCATTCTTAATCACACATTCACACAATAAAATATTCAACACATGAATCCAAAAAAATTTCCTACTTTTTTAACGACGCATCCTCCAAAAAAAAAACTATTCAAAACAATGTTTTTTAAATTTGAAGGATGTCAAACAGGGGCTAAAGGAAGTAGCAAAACAAATGTTGGTGAAACCTCCAACCCCTCTTTACATCTGCCATTGGGTGGTGTAAGCAGAGAAGAAATGCTATTCATCCTTGTCAAATAGACATATACTATTAAATTAAGGGTCTAATGTAGATTTTTTTCGAGATATATGTTGTGAAAAGTGATTTATTTTTGGAATGTGTTGTTAAGGAAAAAGTATGGGCGCTTAAAGAATCTGTAACAAACATTGGCTAAATTGTTTGTTTATTATTGGCAGTGTGAGTTAGAGACACCATTAGAGGCCAATGAAAGGATTTTGGGGATGAAGAGGAAGTTTCAATGTCTTGATTATGACACTGAGGTTTTGTTTTTCAATGTCTTGATTATGACACTGAGGTTTTGTTATTCTTATTGGTTATCCAAATTCTAGATCTTTCCAAATTTGAAATCTAAAGGGACCTTGCTACATGTACAAAATGGTGTCCAAAATGGCCAAGTGGGCCACTTGGCCATTTTGGACACCATTTTGTACACCATTTTGTACCCCTAGAATAATCCAATCTAAAGAAACCAACATAAAAAAAAGGGGGAATAGAAGGAAATCTTTCCAAAAAATGATTCTCAAGTGTACACAGAATTTCATTATAGTTCTTGGTGAATAACTTGAACTGTTTCAAGCTCAGCGGTTTGGTTCCAACCATTTCTGACTGTCTGAAGGTAATGCTGCAGATGTTACGGTTTCTGTACCTTTTGCAAACCGTCGTTATATGTATAATTACACGCTGAACAGCCAATAGGCATTGCTCTAGTGGGAGTCTAAACATGCTATCTATGAAATTAGACTGAAAAGTTTAGGTTGATGTAAAGGATAATTGACAGAATTTATGCTGCAGATGTTACGGTTTCTGTACCTTTTGCAAACCGTCGTTATATGTATAATTACACGCTGAACAGCCAATAGGCATTGCTCTAGTGGGAGTCTAAACATGCTATCTATGAAATTAGACTGAAAAGTTTAGGTTGATGTAAAGGATAATTGACAGAATTTATGCTGCAGATGTTACGGTTTCTGTACCTTTTGCAAACCGTCGTTATATGTATAATTACACGCTGAACAGCCAATAGGCATTGCTCTAGTGGGAGTCTAAACATGCTATCTATGAAATTAGACTGAAAAGTTTAGGTTGATGTAAAGGATAATTGACAGAATTTCTTTTGATATATTCTACAGGATGTTCAGTTGAACTCTAGGAGACCTAAAAGGTAAGTGAATTCATGTAGCAACAAGTTTTGGGATTGGAGAAAAGAAAATAGTACTTTGATTTTGGATAGAATTGTGTTGAGAACCAAGACTCAGGTGAACTAAAAGCACAGCAAATTGATCTCATAATCTAGTTTTGGTTTTATCATAAAACAGCAAACGAAAGATGGCAAGTGTTGATGGAAACTCTGGAGATACCTATTCTTTTGCAATGAAACGAGCAAAAGAGGTTCGAGCCAAACTGGACCCTGGATTCCCTAGCTTCTTAAAGTTAATGCTGCGTTCTCATGTTTCTGGAGGATTTTGTCTTGTAAGTGTTTTTAAATATCAGCAAAATACACATATCACCAGGCAACTAAATTCACGTGATCTTCTCTGAGGGCAGCGTATTCCTTCGTGTTTCTGCAAATTGCATATGCCAAAGCATGATCAAACAATTGTTTTGGAGGATGAAACTGGCAAAACATATGAAGTAAAATACCTTGCTGATAAAATGGTACTAAGTGCTGGTTGGAAAGGATTTTCCGTTCTGCACAACTTGCTTGAGGGTGACGCTATTGTTTTTCATTTGGTGCAGTTCGACAAGGTTAAGGTAATGATATTATGTTAAGTGAACGATGTTTATGGTCAAAATTTATGATGTCTCCATCATGTCTTTGCGCCCAGGTGTACATTGTGAGAGCAAGCACTTCAGATGAGATTATTGATGGTGCCCTTTGCAATTCAAATCTAACTGCTAATGCAGAAGAAAGAGTTCTTCTTGGTAAGCTGAGCTTTAATTTTTGCCTTTGATATCGTATATGAGCCACGCACCGTTCAACATCTTTATTGTCTTGGTGCTCTTAATTGTTCAATTTTTTTATTTTTTTTTTTCAAAAAGGATCACAAGGTGGAAAGAACAATACATGTTGCGCTAGTGGAGAAGAAAAATCTCATTCTTCCCATTTTACAAGTGGTAGAGACGAGTCTAAGAATGGCGAGGATTCCTCGTGCAAAAAAGCGAATGGTGGTTTTCAAGGATCTTTCGTCGAGTTTCAGGAGTTCCACATCACAGTTAATGACATTATTATAGACTCTATGCTTGCCGAAGACGTGCGTAGGAACTATTATGAGCTTTGCCTCGCTCGGAACTCGTATCTTCATGATCTCCTTAAGAGCGACAACAATATGTTAGCAGCTGGAATAATTACTGAGACAACAAAAATTGCCAATAATATTAGAGGGTGTAAGCTTTCAACCTCTAATGATGATTTTGCAATGTGGGACAATGCATTAGAAGGATTTGAAGTTTTGGGCATGGATGTTAGATTTTTGCGTTCACGGTTACGCTATCTTGTGAACATTGCTTCAAAAATGAGAGAGACACCACGATTGAAAAAGTATGCAGAAGTTAGGCTTGAGCGAGACTGCAGAGAAGAAGAGATTCAGACTCTGAAATCGAGACTACAAGAGCTTAAACAAGCAAAAAGGACGCTGGATAATGACATAGCTGTTCTGAAGGTAGAGGTCGGCAGGTTTGAGCTCATATTTGAAGAAGAAGCTAATATATCATGGTCATAAGATCTATCACCATGAGAATTTTTATCATGTGTACAGTGTCAGCTTTCTAAATCATTATCTAATATCAATAATGATTTTGGCTGTATCCTTTCGTGTAGTTCTACTGCAGTCTGATGGCCTGATGGTTAATGGCTTAATACAGCAGCAGATATTAAAATTATTGTGCCTTTTGCAATCCTAGAAAGAGTGAATATTAATGGTTGGTTATATCCATTTTTTATTATCGTGTTGAAAACAGCCTGGATTCGAGATGATTGTACTTTGAAATAAAACATAATCATATTTACAAAGCATTCGATTATTAGCGAAATAATATGAAATTGTGAAATAGCTTGGATTCAAGATGATTGCACATAACTACAATGTAAAACATAATCAGATGTGTGTGTGTGTGTGAAATAGCTTGGATTCAAGATGATTGTACACTGAAATTACAATGTGAAATAAAATCATATATATGAAATTGAAAGCATTCGATTATTTTCCGGAAATAATCTGAAATCGTGACTACTTGTGTCATTGACATCACATTTGATGAATACAACCCGTGGAAATTCCAGTTTCGCACTAAACTTCAAAAATTCAATTCCGGCTAATGATGCAACTTCCTATCCTTTCTCTTCTGATGAATCGATTATTGTAGAGAAAATTCATTTCTGCGCTAGGGCTACAACGAGTGCTGTTCCGATGCTGGAAGCGCCGCCAGTGACTATGGCCGAGAGGCTAGGCTTGAGATCCATTTCCGTTGCTTGAGAAAACGATGAGGTGATTCATGACGGATGATTATACGGTTGGATATACGGTCGTTTTATTCTCTTGGCGGGTGTTGGAGGCTGCTTCTTTTAATATTTGTTTCGGGTTAGCTCCTTCTAATATTTGTTTCGGGTTATATTTATTTCTAAATAAGGGGATACAATAACAAACTTAGAAGTACACATTCAATAATACTTACTTTAATAAAGTTAATATTGATATTAAGATATACAAGATCAATTTTATTTTATCAAGATAATGAATTTGCTCATAAACAATTGCAGTATGAAATTTACTGAGTATAATGTTTCTACATTGTCATTTTTTGCACTACTACTAATGATGAAAAAAAAAGAAAAAAAGATGACAGTATTCACTTTAATAGCCCGGGAAAATTGGTGGCGGTGGGGATGCGTACTGGAAGCCCAAATTTGGTGGGAGCGGGATGTCGTCAAATGTGGTTGGTGGTGACGACTCCACGGGAGCTGGGGGTGGCGGTGACTGCATTGGAGGTGGAGAAGACAAGACTGGAGTCGGTGGTGGTGGTGGGGGTGAATGCACTGGTGGTGGTGGGGTTAAAACAGGTGGAGGTGGTGAGTGGACTGGTGGTGGTGGAGGGGGTGAGTGGACAGGTGGTGGTGGGGAGAAAACAGGTGGAGGTGGTGAAGAAACTGGCGGAGGGGGTGAGTGGACAGGAGGTGGTGGGGAGGAAACTGGTGGAGGTGGTGGGGAGAAAACAGGTGGAGGTGCTGAGTGGACTGGAGGTGGTGGCGACTGAACAGGTGGTGAGGGTAATGGCGAGGAATTCTGTGGTGGTGGAGTTGATTTTACTGGGTCTGGAGCAGGTGCTGGTGAGTGATTTGGCTTAGAAGGTTTGGGTGTTGGAACTAATACTGGGGTTGGACTTGGCGAGTGGACAACTGGTGGTGGAGTCATTGATTGAACAGGAGGTGGAGGCGACGAGGAAACTGGTGCTTGGGGCGATGGGGTGGACTTTGATGGTGGTGGAGTCTGTTTCCCCGACTTAGAAGGTGCTGGTGAGGGAGATGGCTTAGAAGGTTTTGGTGTTGGAACTGATTTTGGACTTGGTGGGGGTGGAGAAGAAGCCTTTGGTGGTTGTGGAGGCTTTGATTTTGGAGTTGGTGGCGGTGGAAACAGAACTTGTGGTGGAGGTGGAGGGGGTGAGGCAACTGGTGGGGGTTTGGTGGTGGAAGGTGGAGAAGAAGCCTTTGGTGGTTGTGGAGGCTTTGGTTTAGGACTTGGCGGGGGTGGTGAAGAAGGCGAAACCTTTGGTGTCTCAGGCTTTGGTGACACTGGTTTTGGTGCCGATGGGGTGGAAGGAGGTTTCTCCTGTGGTGGGACAGGCTTATACCTTGGTGGAGCTACAGGCTTTGGCGATGGAGAAGGTTCGTGTGGGGGCTTTGAACCAATGCCTGGGTTTGAAGGTCTGCAGCCTGTAGCAGTGCAATTCACAGGCCGACTCAAGGCAGCCTTGCAGACCTTTTCCGATCTTTGGTTCTTTCCTGGGAAACAATTATTTTTGTCATCCACGCAAAGGTCTTGCACTGCATTGGGTTCGCACATTGGATCCTTGGCCGTAAAGTAGTTGGAAGAGAACGAGAAATTCTTCAAATTTGGTAAGCTGCAAACTGTTTCAGGGACATTTCCTCTGAACATGTTGTTCGAAATTTCCAAGGATTCTACTTGCTGCAGATACTCCAAACCTTCAGGCAGGTCTCCAATTAACTTGTTGCTGCTTACGTCAATAACGATTGTGTCATTCAATAGTGTAATTTCCTCGGGCAAGCAACCGGAGAAAACATTGTTCGAGAAAAGAACCTCCTCCAATGTGTTACCCATTTTGCCAATGCTGGTTGGAATGCATCCAGTGAATTTGTTATTGGCAATCACAATTACTGACGCTGGGGAATTGCCAAAGCTTTCAGGGATGTTGGAGTTGAATCGGTTGTTGTTAACAAAAATAGCATCAATGTCCTTGTGGAAGAGTTCGGGAGGCAAAGCCCCTTCAAAATTATTGTACCTTATATCCAGGTATTTGAGAGTGGGTAAATCCAAGACAACCTTAGGGAAAGATCCAACGAAACGATTGTTACTAACGTCGAGCTCGTAAAGAAGTTTTTGTTTAGAAATGCTCTTTGGAATTATTCCACAAAACCTGTTGGAATTCAGATGAATAAGGCTAACATCGGTTAGAAGCCCGATTTCAATAGGGAGATGTCCAGCAATGTCGGCATGATTCAAATCGACACCAGCAACCACGGTTGTTTTGGGATCGTCTAGTGCAGGTGCACAGAATACACCTGCGTAGGCACAGACATCAGGGCCATCCCAATTAGCCGTAAAGTTTAATGGATCAGAATAGATGGCTTTCTTCCACGCCTGAAGGCCAATATATGCTTGTCTTAGCTTTGAGTTCTCGAAGTTGATATTGACATCGACCTCAAATGACATATCAACGGAAAGGTCTCCATCCTCAGGGAGAGTCAAAAGCTGGCGGCGCACAATATATGCTACCTCGCCATCAGTTAACGCTATAGACAAAGAAAAAAACGAGAGAAGGGAAAGGAAGAGAAAACAGGCACAGGCCTTCGGGTTTGCCATTGTTAAAACTCCCTAGGACAACCCCAAGGCAGCTTATAGTACATACGGACTGGGAGAAACGAGGATATTATATTAATGTTGAGGAAAGGATTGGTGGAAAGCTATTTGTGGAGGTAAAAAATAGGAGCTCCAAATACCTCCGACACCACAGAAACATAATTTCAAGGTATCTTCTTTTAGAGACAAGACATGCATGGGAGGTTTTGCTTGCATTCCGGGGGAGCTTGTTTCAATGAAAAGGGAAGAGCTAAAAATGGATTATGACCAAGTCTTCCAACTGATTGTAGCCTATTTCCAGCATATGATCAGTTGTGCTTTTTCTTCATGCTGTTGAGTAAAAAATTTACTTTCTTGAAATTACTTTGCACGAAAGCAACTAAGCAAGAATAATCTACTTATATCTTGTTTGTGTCCATCTAATGCTCATTTAAGTGTAAAATGACTCTTTGGGTGATATGCAAAGGGTGACATCAAACCATTCTAGTAAATGTAAAAATGAGAAGTATCGAGGAACATAAAAGTTATCATTACCAATAAACCCGTACACAGTATAAAGTAAACCGCCTATTAGGTAAAGATGAAGCTCCCTGAGGCAGTGTAATTTGCAAAAAATTCTCGCACAAAAATTTGGGTTTTCTTGCTAATATAATGACATCATAGAAGTTCTAGAAAAGGTTTGTAAATGGAGCCGTGAGAGTCACGAAGATCAGAATACAAGGCATAGAGTGAGTACTGTCGAAGATTTCCCACCTCGTACCATGAGTTAAAACACGATGTCATTCTTATCCATGCCTGAGAAAGCTAACTGTATTCCAAGGTCACAAGGCATCGATCCACCATTGACTTCACATTTTGAATTTGGAGTTGCGCAATCAGTGTTGTTTAGGTAAATAAACGAGTCCCCAGTGCACGAACCAAACCCAAACTTCTTCCAAAACTAGTCGACGCACGTGCAATGCACGTGTTGCAGTTTAGTTGGCTATTTAATGGCGTAGAGTGATTTTAAGTTATTTTTGGTAATGTTGGTAACCTTTGTTACAATGAAAAACTGATTTCATGTTATATTGTATATATGTTATGGCATACATAGCATCGTACGACCCATAATCTGTAGTGGTAATTTGTAATTCGTAAAAAGTGACATGATTCAGTTGGACTTAAAGAGCAACAAACACTGAATGTACAACTGAAGGTCGACAAGATCTTACTGATGGTTTTTCTTCAATATTTGGGCAGCAAACTCTGACTGTACAATGACTGAATCTGGTTATCACATGTCTACAAAGTAAATGTCCAGAATATGCTCTCATTTCTAATACGATCACATCTGAAAGATGAAGATATTTGGAAATTAAGGGAATAAAATTACCTTCCGTATTCAATTCATTCTGAAGTTCAGCCAGGGGTTTCTCCACTCCTAAATTCCAACTCCTGCGGAAGATTGCATTTTTAAATGCACTTCTAAAAGGGAGATCATCAGAACCAGTCTGCATGAATACAACATAAATTCAGTAACCAGCTTCTTAATATGGATAAACAATATAACAGCCAAAAAGAGATAAATTTAAGCACCGACCGTTAATGTCATTGCAAATCATCATTCCCGTGAGTTTTGAAATAAATAAGAATTCAAGGAATATGGTAAAAATTCAAAATTGCAGGAAATACATACTCTAACTCACATCTGATAGCAAGAAGACGAACTTATCATTTTTTGTGGTTTATTCCACGATGTCAATCACAAGCTATTAAGTTGGACCACTTCAATTACATATTTTTTTTTTTCCAAGGGTGAGGGAAGGGGTAAATTTTTATGGATCTGGATTCTTTCCGAACGAGGTTTTCTTACAATTAAAAACAGTGGTGTTTATCGATAGTCAGATCAAATTGGAGGAAACAAGGTGATTATGTTCACAACATAATCTAAATTGCTAGCATTACCGTAAAAATTTGATTGCAAATTTAGTCGTCATTTATGCTGCAAGCCTGCAACCGAAGGGTATAGTGGTAGAATGTAAGGGAAAATAACTCACCACCAAATAAGGTCCTCCCTACTTACCGTAGAAGGAAAATGAAAAAGACTTTAAAGCCGGGGTTCTTCTAAAAGTATTCTTTTCAGGCCTAATTTATTTTTCTCGATTTGATCTTGAGAAACATTTAGCTAACACGCCTCTTATATAGTAGTAACCACATTAAATAATTGAAAAAATGTTACTCTTTATAGTCTCTTGAATAATACCATGAGAAGTTAATAAAATAGATCATTCTTTGACACAGGCATATTCAAGAATAAATTATCACCGTGTTAAAGTAATATTGTGTTTTCAGTAGTATCTTCACAACCTCAAACAAAAAGAACTCCTGTGCAGTAATTAAAGGAATTGTAAGTTTGTAACATGAAACCTAGTCCACCCACATCCACACAAACACAGAGACTGAGTGGGAAGCAAAAATAAGTACCTGCCAAAGGTCATGAAGTTCCACAGACACCCCATCCTGAACACCATTAGGTAATATCAGATTTCTCTTATTTCCAGCCTCCCATCTTCTAATATTCATGTGATCATCCACAACATAATAGCTGTACTCACATCCAAATCCATTTGGAACAGGCAGACTTCCAGACCACATGAGTTCATCCCCTTGATGAACAGACTTCAAAAGAAGGCCTTTCTTCACATTCCATGACCCAAGCACTGGTTCTGAACCACAGACCAGAAGATGATTGACTCATAATGCAATGCAACAGCTAAATAGAAAGTATTTTGCACGGTTCCACTGAATATAAAGCGCCTCATACTGACATAAAAGAATCAGCAGTTACAAGACTCAATTGTAGGAGTAGAAGAAAAAAAGACACCAAAATTTACTTCATTACTGACAACCACTCCTCACTCTAGCACAGATGTGTACACTGAACATAACTGTGCATATCACCATTAACATCGCCTACCTACTTCATGGTTACGTTGATAAACCTTACTATTCCAAAGTGCAGTCACCTTTTCTTGGGAAACCAATGTGCTTACTAATCATTCTCATTTTCTACGTGATCATCAAGCTTCGACAAGTGGGATTCAACATGTGTATGATTAGTTTTCCCGCGGGAATCAGTGTCAGAAGTATTGATGTCAGAGGTAACTTTGTCACCGTTTATGACCTCGGCTACCCTTGTTTCGTCATCAGTTTCTGGTTCGTCAACTTGGATTTCACCTTCATCTTTGGCTGATTCGGAATTGGATAAGGCTAAGCTATTGCCATGGTCAGTGATATCTGCATCTTCCAGATGGTGATCATCAGATGGCTCAGCATCTCCTGTTGCAAATTCAGCAGGTTGAAGTTCATTGAAAGATCCAATCCATGTTCATCACGATATACATCAGATGGCTCGCTATGAACTTTCTCATC
>CAIGRF010173030.1:5217-18783 GCA_903798235.1 Fraxinus ornus
TTCGCTCTAATTTACGACATAATCATTTTTATCTTGTATTCCAATTGTTATATACAAGTCTTTCCATTAGAATGATATGTTATACAATCTTAAAGATATGTTGTCCGACCCAACTTGCAGCTAGGTCGCGATTTCTGACAATGCTATTTGGCTGCATTCTTGGAGTCTTTCATTAATTTCTTCAAAAACAGTATTCTAATAAAAAATTGAGATTATTTCACCATTGTTCAACATAAGTGAAGAATCAATAGAAACTACATGCTTTGCTTGTTTTTCAACATGATACAAATCCACACCTGTCGTATCCGACAAATCGATTAACAAAATTCGATCTTTTTTATTTATCTCATCCACAATTTCACTTCTTAATTGTTCATGTCATATACAAATCACAATAATTAAAATAACTTAGAGAAAATGAATTATAAAAAATCTGAATTGATTGTATAATCACTTATGGGTGTGATGTATTCTTTGTCTGTGTGGAGGAGATCGAAATCGATGATCTGGAGTTGTTTCTAAACCAATTCGACGATGTTTCTTTTTTAATAATTGCACGGCCAGCTTTACTTGCTGTGCAAACTCGAACTGCATCTGCAATTCCAGCAGTAAACAAGCGAATGAGGAAGAAAATGGATAGAGAAGTGATTTGCGAGAGATATTTAATGAACAGTTGGGAGATATTTATGGATGAACAGTGCACAACCAATTAATGAACAGTGACGAACCAGTTTAAGCGAAAAGGAAGATGCAAAAATGAATAGTATTTTGATCATCCTCTCTTTTATAGTAATAGTGATTGGCAGTAGAAGAAAAATCTTAGAATAAGTATCTAATTCAATGTCTTTGTTGCATGTGTACCTCAGACCAGGGGCGGACCCACGAAGGGCCCAGAGCGGGCGCCCGCCCCCACTGAAAAAAAAAAAAAAATTAACAGTTTTTTTAGCTTATTTTCTATCTCGAATGCAGCCAGGATCTGGTAAAACTCATGTTTTGTATGTAATTTTTTTCTCTTTAATCTTGTTACATATTTTTCAATCTCATAGAGTTGGATGGTTAAATTTCCTTCCCACTTGAATATAGCTTGCCAGAAGGGTTTGGAGATGATTTTACAATTGAAATCCCCGATTTGAAATGAAAGTATTTTGGCCCCGTAGTAGTTCAGGTGACTAATATTGTTGAAGAATTGGTATGTAATGTAAATCTCATTTTGACCACCTGTGATTGCAAAAACTGTTGCATGGTCAGAGTGAATATATTTGTGGGTTTGATGTAGGGTGACAGGCTTCATTCATGGCATATATAGCATGAACTAGTTGGGAAAATGCAACTAAATCTAAATTATTCAACAACTAAAAAAAAAAAAAATTCGGGGACAGTCCCCGTAGCTCGTCACCCCTTCAACTTTGGACCCCTCTACTTCGACGGACTGACTCCGCCCCTAATCTCGCCCCCACTCAAAATTATCTTTAGGTCCGCCCCTACCTCAGACTATCGGGTCTGGTCTCGTGTGGTACCAATCTATAGGTCCAAAAGGGAGAGGAGACCTCCAAAGGAGCGGTGGCAAACTTTGCAATTACAAAAAAGAAATTCAAGCGTTGCTGCTTAAAGGAGCAGTAATAGGTAGGGATGGTTAGATTTGAAACCCATGTAATTTTGTACCCAAACAAACGAGCTACCATGCTGCACCACATCCCTTCAATTGTTCTACAGTATTCATTGTAGAGAATTCCCGAGACAATTTGTTTTTTCTTTAAAAACACTCCCCATTCATTAAACAGAAAAAAATCACAAGATTTCGTGATTCACCATCAAATTTATGCCAATTCCTTGAGCTCGGATCGAATCGGTATTGATTCATTCAATGATCATTCTCAATGAAACTTTTTCAAACATAAATCACGAGTTTACAAATATTTCTATAAAAACATTGAATAGATTCATTTTGGGAAAAAAAAAAAAAAAATTTTGATTCCAATAAATAAAAATTTATGAATCCAAGCCTAAATAAAACTACCTCCATATTTCAATTAAACCTCAAATTCTTCAGTCGGTAAAACAAAACCTACAGTTAAGGCAACTTGACAAAATTGCTCGAGCAGACCAAATTGACTGCTGCAGTTGCTACAAGGAGGAATAAAAAATCCTCGGTCAGAAAGCCACAATCTTAATAGAAAACATTTACAATTTCCCACTAAATACCTAATCATCAATCGTCTGAATTTCCCCCATCATTATTCGGTTACTAACGACGTTGAATCCAAGCACTGATGGGCTTACCTTCTTCCCTTTCTTACCCTTCTTTTTGCCTCCTTTTGGGGTCCCATCAGTAGCATCTGCACCACCTTGGTTGGAGCCCTCAGCGCCAACATATTCAGAAGTCATATCTCCCACAACCGAGGCAGTGGCTTTTCGATCATTCCGTGTTTTGAAGGCAATATCAATAACATCCGTAGGAAGAAAATCTTTGTAATTTAGAAACTTGTCGATGAACTCACGGTTGGGATCAAAGGTGCCAAGGTTCTCTATTAGAAGAATTTCAGCTTCCGCCCTTGATTGCTTTATACAAAATTCCAAGAAACTTGTATCTAGAAAAATGAAACAAATGATCAGCATAAAATTTTCTTAAAATGGCCAGCTTAATGCTTATTATTAACACACAGCAACTTGTACAAACCTTTTGACCCAACAAGTCTGAAGCACTCGCTCTCACACCATTCCTTAAAGTCCATTGCCTCTGCAACAGTATGGTGAAAGAAGCTGATTCATTCTCCCAATTCCTTTTTAAGATAGAGAAATAAAAAATAAAAATTGTTCCAATAGTGGTTTACCTGAATTCTTAGTCAAAGCGTCCTTCCCTCCCAAGGATGGCTGAGCAGAAGCAGGTGATGATGATGAAAGTGAATACTCCCCAGGCCTACCACCAATAGACTTCTGTCGATTCAATGACTTTCCAGGAGTTCCTTTGATTGGGGTACTTTTGCTTCCCCGACTGCCTTGGCTTCCAAGTTGAGGAAAATCTGACCTGCGGGCAATACAGATAGCAACTTAGCTAACACAGAGCCATTTCAAACCTGTCCATGCACAATTAGAAAGTTTTTTCCAACATCCTCAGCTTATTATCCAAACGGAAGTACCAAGGTTTGTTTCCACTACAGCAAGACAAGTTAATTTGAGACAATACAAAAAGGAACATCCCGTATAACGAAGCCCAAGGACAAGTTCAGATTCAAATGAAATTAAGCCACTATTCATTGGCGACAATACAAAAATGAAGACATATTAAAGATATTTTTCTCAAAATCTTCTCTCTTCCCTACCCACTCCCCAACTGTACCTCACCTTCACCATCCTACATATGCACCCATGCTCCTCACTCAACGTGATAACCTCCGGCACCAAATCCCAACTAAGCCAGCTCATCAACCACCACATCATCGGATCAAGCAGCAAGTCACTAACTCATAGCCACCATCCGATGCACATCAACTTCTCCAATTAAGCATACATGACTAAACACGTAAACTTATTGTCATTATACAGCCTGTATTGCCAACTGTGTTCAGGGCTGGGAGAAAGAAAAAAGATACAGATAAAGCTTCATTTGTCCTTCTCATCTATCGATTTTAGTTTTTATTTTTTTTTGTGGAGGTACTCATGTTTTTCTCAGATAGTGCAGAAACTATGCAATTTCACGAACGACGGCATAAAATGTGCAATGAAGAGATGGAGGGCAGGGGGTTAAAGTAGGGATTCATTACAAGTAGAAATGTCTGTGAAGGAAAGGACTCATCACTAGTAGACATGTATGTAATACCTTCATGAGCTTGAAATGGAGAGATGCAGTGCAGGGGTTAAGGTAGGGATTCATTACAGGTAGAAATGACTGTGAAGGAAAGGATTTGTTGCTAGTAGACATGTCTATAATACCTCCACGAGCCTCACTTTTTGGTATTTCCTTGACTCATCCTCCCTCAGCACCCCCTATATTACCCCACCAGTGGATCTTACAAGATCAACACTAATGGATGCGTCAAGAATGGATTTGCTAGTAGGGAGGCATTATTAGAGACTAAAATGGACATTGCATTAGGGCTTTCTCGTCATCTTATGGAGAATGCCTTATTTGGAGGTTGAGTAACGGACCATCTTGGATGGAATTTTACTTGCTCGACAATTTGGATTATAAGACATTTTGGTGGACACAAACTCATGTGTCCGTTCACTTCATCACTAGGGGTGGAGGACCACGTGCGATTCAAATAGTTCTTGGACAAATTAGACACCTCTCATTTGACCGTCATTTTGTGTCCGAACAAGGTTATCGCTATACTTGCATCGGAGAGTTGAGATCAGCACCCTTATCAGGAGAATAAACCTTTCGACCTATCACGACAACTTCTGGCTCTTGTAGAGATCGACAGCTATGGGCTTTCTAGTATTAGAGGATGTTAAGCCCCTGTTTGACACTTGTTAATTTCTTATTCTCATTTTTCATTTCAACCACATTTTCCAAATAAAATAATATTACACACAAATCAAAAACTTTTAATCACTTTTCCACCACACATTCTTACATCAATCACTATTCCAAAATTTCTATTCTCCTCAAAATTAGATTCAAACACAAGCTAAATTGATTCTCACTCGCTATTTTGGATTGGGAGTAATTCTTTCCCTCTTATTCCATTCCTTCATATGTTGCATTGTTTCAAGTGAGGTCAAGTTTATGCCCCCATTCCCCTTGTTCTCATGAGTTTGATTTTGTATACACGGTCGGGGAATCCAACCCCCATTAGCCTTCCCTATTGGAGCCTAAAAATTCACAGGGGCTGCATTGATGTTTTGTTTAAAAAAAAAGAGCAGATGAAGATAATTACATCTTCGAACGTGCAAGCTTGCCCATTCTCTTGATTCCATGTTTTCCATTATGCCATGATAGTATAAGCAAAGAGCATTTGTCCAAATCCTAATTACAGGTAATTAAGTTGCTTACAAATAACTAAAAAATACGAAAAATTACCTTAGCTCACAGCACGCATAAATCAGGGAGCATTGCATCAATCCACATAAAAGCAAAACACAATAAAAAATTTCTATAGGAGAAAGAACGAAGAACTTCGTTGTTAATGCAAGCATCAGATTCAGAATGATAAAATCAAGTCATTTGATGCTCATAAAAGACGTAAGAATAGCAAGAGTGAAAGATTCATACTGCTTTGCCTCATGGTTAGGTTGTTCAAACGGGCCCCAGAACAGATCATCATCAATTTTATGTTTTTGGTGAGAAGAAGTTGACGAGTTGATTTGGACAGAGGATGCAGCTTTGGCAGATGACGAAGATAATGACAATGAAGGACCAACTCCATGGGCAGGTTGGTTTATAGCAGGTTTCTGAGGTATCGGCATTGGAGTTCCATGTGGTCCAGAAGAAACAGTTCTTTGTTGTTCCTTAAGGATGTCCCTCAATGATGTTGGCTTCTGGAGCTTCACGGAGTCAGTGGACCAGGCAGGAGCAGGGGATGGATTTGTTGACTCTCCCTTCCAGATGACAAAATCCCCCAAGGAAGGGCCAGAGGGAACTGCAGGTAAGATTTCCTTCTGCTGTAGCTGATGAGAACGATTGCCTTTGTCAATGAAATTTGATCCAACAGACAAATCAGGTGAAGCAGAAGGTGCCGAGACTTTAGCTCCCGTACCCTTGGCTTTAGCAGACTTTTTACGACTCTTTCTGGTATCTTTAGCCTCAATAAAGTTATCATCATCCACTGAATCAATTTGAGAATGCTTAAGAGATGCAGGAGGTAGACTAGATGCAGCATCAGAACTCTGCATCTCATTTTCACTTGACTTGGTTACACTAGTTTCCCAAAATAGATCATGTGACTGGTGGTTCGAGGAACTCTCAGATTTTCCCAAAATTAACTCAGCATTGGCAGAATCTTGTAGTGTTTCACCAAGTACCTTGTGATCTGAATTCGCAACAATCCCGGCCCAAGGAGTAGAGACACTCGTGGGTCTCAGAGATGGTGAGATCTCAGAAACTGCCATTTCTTCTTCTTGTGCTCTCCTCTGCTCCTCCTGTTGAATTTCTGATAACGATTTTGGCTTGAAACCAGGAGTAGGCTTCCAGGCTCTTTGTTCAGTATTTACTTGTGTATTGAACTGCGACACAATTTGTCCTGGTTGACCCCTATTCTTGGAAGCCTCACCATCATCAGCAAACACATATGCAGGCAATGAGTTTTGGCCCAGCGAAAAATCGATACCATCAGAAGTAACTTTATCAGTTTTCCTCTCTCCTTGAACAGTATGCATCTCAGATGTTGCATTATCAATATTTGTCCCCTCAAACTCTGACGATTCTGCCTTCTGGGTCTTAGAGACTCCCTTTGCTGAGTCAGATGATTGTGCATTTGAAGCCTTCTGCTTTTTTGACTTCTTGGCAGATGATTTTTTCACCTCCTGTGTTTCAGCCTTTTTGGTTTCCTTCACCCCAAGGAAATCATCATTTTTATTTTCTCTTACATCTTGGGGTTCCAATGCTGTGGTTGGAGACACTACAACAGCATTTGCCTTTTCAGGAACCAACTTATTATCCCAACCTCCGGCCAATTGCAGTGCAGCTGATTTTACCAAATGTTCCCCAGGGGGAAAACTTTGAGCATCAGCAGATGATGCAACTCTGATGGGTTGATCATTATGTGATTTCTGCTCCAATGGATATCTATTTACCATTTCTGACAGGGGGAAAGTATCTGTGATAGCTGTTGTCATTGGAAAACCCTTCTGCCGCACGTTATCAACTTGTTCTGGCAGAGAGGCATCCGAGTTCCCTTGATGGACAGTATTCCCAAAAAAATGATGAGACAGATGCATAGAAGGGGATTCAGAACCAACATTCGAGCCATTACCCTGGGAAACATTAGAAGGTAAAATTATGTTAGAAGTGATCTCATCTTGCAAATTGGGAGCGGAAGCTCTCTGAGAACCAGTCCGAAACAATTCATGAGATTGCTGAAACTGAGCATGATCCCTAGAAGCATTTCCAGCTGCCAGACCAGAAGTTTGCAATTGTACAAATGGTGACTCGCCAAGCCTTTGGTAGGGTTGATGCTCTGAGAGCAAATGTGAAAGCAATTGTTGCTTCTGGTGCACTAAACGTTCCTGCTCCTCCTGTTGCTGTTGATGCTTAAGCAACAACAGTTTATCCATAAGTGACAGCTGCTGTGATGCAACTGGGGCCTGGGACTGCGGCTGCAACAAATATGGCTGTTGCAACAAACTTAACAGTTGTGGATCTTCAGTGAGACCAGAAGATAGTAACTTTTCTGGGGTTAAGATGCTAGAAGGATTATTAAGAGATTGGTCTAATAAATTTGTCAACAATGAACTCTGTGACTGTAGCCTCTGCTGTTGTGTTCCCAATGCAGCTTGGGGAGGAAAATTCTGACCAGGATGCACATCCAATTTATCCTGATGTGGGTCCAACCCCCCTTGAACTGGAAAATTCAACCAACCACTAGTTCCATTGTTGACATTATTTGTAGATCTGTCAGGCAAGCCTTGAAGTATAGACATTAAGTCAACATTCTGAGAACTATGCTGTGCACGAGCGTTGTCTAAAATTGACGAGTTAAGATTCGAATGTGCCGGTAAGGAGTCATTTGCAACATCTGTCTGTGCCGAATGGGAAGCTAAATCTCTTCCAGGCCAATGTGAATAGGGACTTGTCAGAGATCTCTGCCTCTCCAGTGTCTTTTTTTTTGCCAACAGATAAGGGTCATCCCCACTACCTGCCCCCACAGGAGGCAATGCATTTGAATTGATCCCCATGTATCCCTGCATACCTGTAGAGCAAAATAAATGTTCGTGTAAGATAAAGAAAATGGGAATAAAAGAATGCTTAATATTCAGAAGCCAAAATGGTGTTTTTTTACATAAAAGACACAAACCATCTGAGAGAGCAAACTTCTCAAGTGAGGCACTACTCATACTGCCAGACATCAGTGACTCCAAAAACCTGTTCTCAGCCTCCATTTTCTGACCATGTACATATCTTGGCTCATTCTTTATCACATCAGCCTCACTTGAAGCTGAGTGAAGCTTCCCAAGGCTGTTGTGGTTCAACATACCAGATGCATCTTGAATTTCAATAGGCTTAGGCGTACTAAATCCAGGAGGTGGTCGAGCTTTGGCACGCAAGTGGGGCATTACATCCCCAAGTAGATAGAATGGGGAGTCAGACGGTGCACTAGCCAGGCGAACTTGCAACTCTATGCCAAAATAACCAGCCTCGAACCATCCAATTAAATCGCTCCCAGCAAAAGGACCTTGAAGTTCACCTTGTGGGTCCTTATAGTAAAGAACTAGGTCCTCCGGAGATGTGTTCTTGCGTGATTCCAGTTCCCTGTCCAACACTGCAGATGGTTGCCTTCTCATAATAGATTCACCACCTATCGACCATTTGGGTCCTTCTCTTTCGGCATTTGTTGAATCTGCCATATTTTTCTCCCATACACCGGTCAAATCTTTCTGCACTTCTTTAGATGTCTCTCTCAAATCGTGAATAGTTGACTTGGAACGCTCTGGGAAAGATGATCTCCAAGCACCCACATGAAGTATTGAAGAATTTCTTGGCAAGCTTGGTTCTCTAGTGGGGTTTGCATCTTCATTCTGCCTATAAGAAGTGCTATCTTCTTCCAGAGCTGAATGACAAAGCAACAAGTTGTTTTCCTTATATTTTAGCTATTATATTAAAATTAAAACAGAATGGAAGTTGATGTTTTAGATTTCAATTTATGCTTAAAACAGAATGGAAATTGATGTTTTAAATTTCAATTTATGCATACGTAACACGCAGGATATGCCGTGCAAATTTTATTTGAAACAAGGTTTTTTGTTTGATCCCATGCAGGGGATGTCTTAAAAGTCAATGAGAAATAAAACTACAATGTAAAATCAACTAGATCCAAAAAGACATCATAATCAACAAATTTCAGAAGGCTCTGACCAGAACATCTGGCTATCACAAGAAATTGAACGGTACAATTTGATCGATTGGAAATTCAACTGTCATATTATTATGTTATCTAAAAAGTCATTTCTGTGACTTCTTTTTCCCTTTTCTGTATACATATGATTTCAACATATCGGACCGCAGTTATCCTACACAGTCCCAAAAAAGAAAGAGAAAATTGAAAACATTGACCGCACCTTCAGGATTCAACTTGTGATCAGCAAATGCCCGATAATCCTGCATTGTCTCCACTTCCGCATTTGGCCAAGAATACATATGCTTCTCTTGGGACGAACTTTCTGAATAATTTGAATAACCACCTTCGACAGTGTCCACATTTTCACTTTTAGGATCATCAAGCGCAAGGGGCAAATCATGTATACTGCCTATTCACATAAAATAAAATCAATACAAATCAAAATAAGCCAATTTTTCAGTCACATAAAATGAAAATTTGATTGTGTACGTGCAAAAATATTCGAATATAACAATACCAATCCTGCTTCCTTTTGACTGCACAGAATCAGTTGTGGTTCGACCAACAGATCCTTCTTTAGCGATCTGTGGAGTGCCACTACTCATGATTTCTCCGTTGTCAATTCCCTTCAAGATAACCTACAGACACAAGCAATCAATTTAAATTCCGAGTAGAAACAAACCGAATTTCTTAAAACGGTTGATAATATTGTTTACCAATTCTTCAGCAGTGGGAGCGCAAAAGGCAAGAGGTTCTAAAGGTTCTTCCAGAGTGAGGGAAGGTACTTGATCAATCTCCCCTAAAAGCTTCGCAAAGGATCTCATATCAGTTATCCTGTACATGTTAAGCAAATTGATCCGGCTATATCTTAACGAAGAGTGTTCTCCATGGCCACTTTCAACATTTTCTAAAAAAGATCCAACTGGCTGTGGGGGAATATAAATATTGGTGAGAGAGCTCCCCCCAGAGCTAATCTTTCCCCTACCAAGAGAAAAGGTTGAAGCAGGATTTTCTCCACGTCCGCGACCATGCGTGTATGTAGAAACCTGTTTGTTTGGGGTCAAAGCCTGGTGCAGAGGCTCCGATCTGCCTCGGCTGTATGAAGCATTAGGTCTCCATGGTCGATAGTGGTCCACATCCTTCTCATCCTTCCCGTGGTGTGGAGGATGGGTTGGCCTTTTATCAAGCAGCATGTCAGACTCCTTGTTAGAGTCCACCCACTTCTCACGCACAGTGTCTGTCTCTTTGCCATCAGGGCCCCAGCGAGTGCTCCATTTGCTACGTTGATCCTGAATGCTTTCTCTATTTCCAGAATCAGCCCATCGCTCCCCCGGGGCACGACGAGCCTCTCCATAGTTTCGTCCAGATGAGTCGGTCCAGCGGTCCACCTTGCGGTTGTCATAGGGCTCTTTATCCCCCTCCCTCCATCGATCTTTGCGGACAGAGGAATTGGTGTCCCTTTCTTCATCACGCCAGCGGTCACGACGACCAGTTTCCATATCCAGGACAGATGGTCGAAAAACATCTTTCTTCTTATGGTTATCGTAAAAATTCTCATCTGTTCCAGGTGATTTCGCAACATCCACAGAACTGGCATGACTTGGAGGTAGAGTGAATTTGTTTTCCTGTACCAAAAATAATAAATGACTGCAAATATTGATACGTGCTAGGAAACATCCTCGGACAAATAAAGGAAAATTTTCACATTCTATTGTAATGAGAGAAAGAGCAAGGTCGATTTCAACATATTAACAAAATGAATAATGACAAACCCCAGTTACAACTCCAGTCCTATTCTCCCCGGGCTTTGACAGAAGCCACTGCGGCGAAAGTGGAATGGTATTGTTGGATCCTTGAACATCTACAAATATCATAAATAAAATGCCAATTAAATAACACACCAGAAGAAATTTGGAGGAAAGTGATGATACAATATTTTATTATCAAATGAGAAATGACATGCTATAACAACAGTGGTATTTTCAAACCAATATTATAGGCAAAACTGTTAGGTTGCGAGGATGATTTATTAATACATATTATATGGATAGTTGTCACCCAGTATTAGAAATTGACTTAAATTATAAATAATTGTTTATTGAGATGGTGAAAAATAAAGAATCGATTATACTTCACATCTTCGAACATAACTGCCAAGAGTTTCCATGTATTAAAATTTAAATGTAGACAGTCATACTAAGTAATTATAAGATTACTGATATACAAAGCCTAAAAACTACCAAGAAGAACCTTGATTCACTTTTCAACTTCAAAAGTTATCCATCTCCATTATATCCTAAATTTCACTTATTTACATCGACTATTGGAAGCAATAAAAAAGCAATAACATAATACTTGATATAGCGCTGCCATATTTCGTAAACAAGTAGTCCGCAAAATCAAAACAATTTTTGTCCCCATCATTTCTATTTTCAAATTGAAGATATTTTCTTTCCCCCTCCTCAAACCATTCCCCAATTAAAAATTAGGAAATATAGGCATCATCCCCTAAATAAATTAGTAAATATTTATAGCCCTAGCTGCATTCTTTCAGCTTATATACACTCAAAGCTATGCATATAAATAAATGTATTAAAATGTTAACCATCTAGTATCTACTTTCAGTATTTTTTGTCATGCAAACAAATATTATGCTCTCACTGACTGATATAGCTAACAAAATCTTGACCAATACACGCTACACAGTTTTTATTTATTCTAACACTTCATTTTCAAGCAGCATAGCACATATAGATCAGATTACTTGTGGCCATAACTTGTTGTACACATCAAGAGTAAAATGCAATAGTGACATCCTCCAAAGCAGTGTTTCGTGTAATGATCCAATACGGAAATCCAATGCAAAATGATCATCAATGCACTCCATGAAAAGAATAGGAACAAAAAGGAAAAATTAACGTAGCAGGCACATACGCCAAGACGAGGTATAATGTTACAATTGGGTAACAACATTTTCACCCCTTTTTCCAGTAACTTTTGCAAGTCAATGTTGAATTTTAAATTTTTTTTCTTTTAAATATTATTTTACTTGTAAATGCATGTTTTTGGAAAATTCAGCAAGTTGTCGCTTATATCACGTTTTAGTGAAGAAAACAAGAAATTTCATACTAAATTAATCACATTCAGCTGCAACATGCAGGCTGTCGGTCTGTCACTGAACAGAAATCATTACTTACACTCAATAAGAATTACTATTGAAGACATCAGAGAAAAAAATCCCCAAATATAACCTTACATAAAAAAAAAAAAAAAACAATTACATCAGTCGGAAAAGGACAATGAAGAATGCCCTCTAAATTCTGACATTTAACTAAATAATCACATCAACAAAAGATTTAATCCACAAGAATTGAAACCCTAAACCCATAGTGATGCAACCATGGAAAAACACAAGCACCTTCATTCCATGGTTTTACACAAAAGAAGGGAAGAAAACTCAAAAAACACACTTCGTATAAAATTCAAAAAGAAAAACCGAAAAACTTAAGAACGAGTTATTTTAATTAAGTATCGGTTTATTAGAAGCGTAAACAAATGTGAGGGAAAATGACCTTTGGAGATCTGGTTAGGGCGGGAGTCAAATTCAGTCCTGTCAGCCATTAGTGAGCGAGATGGTGATTTCTAGAGAGAGAGTGAATTTCAGAGCGAGACGCGAAAAAAAACCCTTCTGCGAATGTGGGGGGAAATAGGGCAACGACGAAGGGAGGATAATAAATGATAAAATTGTGAGTTTAGTTTAATGGCGTGTCATCCCCCGGCTCATGTTAGCATAATCCGCGCTTCAGTGAAATTCATTTCTTATTTTTCCATGAACGTTTCGTTATGATCGCGAGAAAACAAAATTTCACGTAGCCATGTTTGTACTTAGGTTGTAAATGGATGAATCGAATTTACCAATATTTGATCCGATACGATAAAAATAATTATGCAATCCGATCTGATAATTCAACGAATATTTGATTGTTAAATCCATATCCGTTTTGCTATATTATCGGATATCCGATCCGAAATTTAAAAAATTAGGAAAAAATTAATGTTAGAATCAAATTGTTTTTTCCAATTCTTAAACGGGTTTAATAATTATAATTTTTTCAATTTTTTTATGTTTTAAATTTCATGAATTTTTTATTATAAATTTATTTATTTTCTCATTTATTTATTTTAGTCATATATAATATGCCATAAAAATATTTTACCGACTCAATTATTTATAACAAATTGGATCGGATTGTTATCGGATCGGATTGATATATATTCATATTTGATCCATTTAATTAACGAATTATTGAATTCGAATCTTGATCGGGTTATCAGACTGAGATACTGAATCCATCTCTCATTAATTTCATCATATTCGGATCAAAATTCAATCCATTGATAGTATCAAAGGGATCAATCCCATTATTCCCATGAGGGTCAATCGAGATTTTTGTCTGTTTGTTTCGAATTAAAATTAGATTTTAATTTAAGTCAAAGTCAAACAATCAATATTAACCACATCTTTCATGGGTCCCACAACTTTTCGACTACACATTTCAAAAACTTCTAT
>CAIGRF010173030.1:21885-36175 GCA_903798235.1 Fraxinus ornus
TTCAGTGACCGTTTCTGAAACTTTGAAACTTCAGTGACCGTTTTAAAATTTTCAGGTAACTTCGGTGACCATTTGTGAAATTAACCCTATTATTTTTAGTTTCTAGCGACGAAAAAAATATATATTATACGATTCACTAGCTTTAAAATTTAATATAATACTTGATAATATATTGTGTAAAATTATTTTTTTATTTTGAATCAAATATAATAAAATATTTTTTTTCAAAATGTCAAATTAAACGTGTTTTCTAATTTTCTATTTTGAGAAATAATTTTTCAAAATGACTGACCATGTATGTTTTTTGAAATTTTAAAACGAACCCTAAAAACAGAAAAAAGAAAATGAACTCAAAACTAAAACTTGAAAATCGAAACACAAACCAAATGGACTCTCGTTTTCAACCTCATATTCTTCCATAAAATAATTTTATATGTAAACCAAAAACTTTTCCTTCATTTTTAACTACACAATTTTCAAAACTTAACTAAAATACATTTTCTTATCGGGATGGGGCTCGAACATGGGCTGAGCTTCTTTTTTAGCCTTTTTTTTTATTTTTTTGTCAAAAATGCATTTTTAAATAGTATTTTATTAAAAACATGTTGTTAGAAAATAAGAAAAAATTTGATTTGCGTTTAATATTATTTTATTTAACAATGTGGGTTGAAATTTAAAAAAGAAAAGAAAAATGTATTTAGAAAATAATGGGTATCAAACAAGGACATAACTTTTAAAAAAATGTTATTTTTAATAAATCATTTCATAATTAAGTCCCCGTTTGGTACACATTAAAATTTTCATTTTCATTCTTCTATTTATTTTCAATCACACATTTACCATCAATCTACTATTTTAGAATACATTATTCCAAAATAATTTGGCTCAAACACACCCTAATTATTGGATAGATGCTGGGCATTATTAAGCTTGTGTTTAGCCACCATTTTCTTTTCTTTTTTTTTTTTTCAAAATGATTTTGCTATTTTCAAGTTGTTTTCAACCTTCAGTTTTGCAAAATATTGAAAACATGTTTGGTCTGACATTTCGAAAAATGCATTTTTGAAATTGATGTCGAATTTATAATAGAAAACTGAAAGACACATTTATTACATTTTTAGTGTTTTAGTGAAAGTTCTGAAACACTCAAAACATGGAAAAAAAAAAAAAGAGTTTAAATAAGTTTTAAAAATTAAGATTTTAAAAAATAACAGTATAAAATTTTAAATTTAAAAGAAATAAGAAATTTCAAAAAATCTAAAATTCTAAACCACAAATTTTAAAATTATGAAAAAATAAAATTAGAAAAGTTCATAGAAAAATAAAAATAGACAAAGCTTTTCATAAAAAATCTAAAAAGAATATTTAAATAAACAACGATAAAAAAATTATGAGTACTCGTCATTATTATTATTATTATTTTTCTATAATTTGAACTCAGTTTATTATTTATTTTTATTTTACTTTTGTAATGAAAAAATTATTGTAAAATTCATCGATTATATATATATATATATATTATTTAATAATATATTAACATAATTTTTTTGTATTTTTACTGAATAATCAAATTTTATGAAATAAAATGTCGTGAAATAAATTTTCAAAATTTCGAGTCAAACGTTTTTTCTAATATCTTGTTGTGAGAAATAATACTTCAAAATGATAAAGCAATCACATTTTTAGTAATTTCAATACATGCTCTCAAAATAGAAAACTAAGGATGCGTTCTCTTTGTCGTTTTCGGGTCATTTTATGTTTTCGATTTTCCAAAACGATGAAAGCGCGTTGTCTTTCCTATTTCCGAAAACGTGTTTTCGAAAACGATTTTTTTTTTTAACTGAAAACGCCAAAACGACTTTTCAATCGTTTTGGCTGTTTTCCAGTAAAATCAGGCAAAAATTGGCAAAAATTGAAAACACGGGAAATGAGTTACTGTTCCTTCTCCCCAACCCCATTTTATATCTTACTTAGCTCATCTCACCGGTTTCTCTCCTCCAACGCCGGTGACCACAATTGCACCACTACAGTCGCAGCCAAGCAAATCACAGATCGGAACCAGAAGCAAATTAAAAAAGAAAAGGGAGAAATTCGCAGCCACAGCCAAACAAATCGCACCCAACCACAGCCAAATTCGCATCCAAAATCGCATACAACCACCTTCGCAGCCAAATTCGCACCTAACCTCAGCCAAATTCGCACCCAACCTTAGCCAAATTCGCACCCAACCACAGTCAAAATCGCCCCCAACCACAGCCAGAATCGCACCCTAACCACAACCAAAATCGCCCCCAACCGCAGCCAAACTCTCACCCAACCGTAGCCAAACTCGCACCCAACCACCATCACCATCTGCAACAGAACCACCGCAGCCGTTCGCGACCCAACCAAACAATTTTCGCGACCCAACCATCCCCGTACGCACCCAATCAGTGAACGCCCAAACCTTAACCACCACCGCGCCGCTCGCAGGGGTAGCGTCAAATGGAGGGAGTGTCGTCCAGGGAGAGGACAGAGAGAGAGAGACACACGGATTGTAATGGAAGAGAGAGAGAACACGTTTCCTATTTTTTATTTTAGAAAACAATTTTTCGAAATGTCAAAAAGAACACATTTTCAACAATTTCAAAATAGACACTCAGAACACAAAACACAAAATGATTTCAAAACTCAAAATACAAAACCGAAACACAAAGAGAACAACACCTAAATATTTGAAAACTGAAATACAAATCAAACAGTCCTTCATTTTTTCAAAACTCATTTTCAACAACATATTGTCTCACAAAATAATATTACAGGTAAATCAAATTTTTCTTAATATTCAAAAACTCAATTTTCCTCAATTTTTCATTAAATGAACCCAAACAAGGGCTAAATTTGTAAATATGGACGAGGAATAATTTGATTATCGTTGTTGTTTATTTTTTGGTGATTTTAAACGTTCAAATTTCATGTAATATTTTGAATATCGATACAACAAATGTCGAAAATATATGACGTTAATGCCCCTATTTGGGCTATGCTAAAAGTAGATTTATTGGGAAAATATGTTTTAGAATAGTGAAATTTTTGGAGAATGTGTTGTTTAAAAAAAAAAAAAAAATTTGGGTTTACGCATGATATTATTTTATTAAAAAATATGTGGTTAAGAATAAAAAAGAAAAAAATATATTTTTAAAAAATGGAGCCTAAATAGGGACAACATGTCGATACTATAATTGTCGGTTTAAATATTGTGGTTGAACTTTGGATTTGAAACATAGAATTTTGAAGGGGCAAAGATTCGAACTAAGCATTGTACATGATTTCTCATTTGATGGACGAAATTACGAACTTTCTACGTCAAAATCGAATTTTGTAAACATCCGTATAATTGATAGGTCAAATCTCGAATTTATCATGCTCATGTTTGATAGAAATTATCATTCAGATTTTAATCAAAGTCAAAGACTAATTTTAACCACATATTTGAAGGCTCCAACTCTTCAACCACACATCTCATCAACTTTTATCAAAATCTTCTAACTAACTTCAATTGTATGTAACTTTTGATTTAACAACTCATAATTGCACCATTTTTTTTTTCTTCGAACTCTAAATTCAATAATTTTTTCAATCATATATTATTTATCTGGTGGATATCTCGGTAACAAAAGATTCCTCACATGCTCTGCACGTAGGTTCCTCATTTCGTCTTTCTGGACCATTTTTTGCCCAAACTTCATTTCGTTGTGCCAATCATTTCATATTCATGGTGCACTTTTGCCCTTTATTTAGAGCCTGTTTGTGCCCCCATTTCTGACAAAAAAAAAAAGAAAAAAAAAATTTTGAAATAGTGATTTAATAAAAAATGTGTGGTTAAAAAAAAAAAGTTATTGGTTTGTGTAACATTATTTTATTGAAGTAACGTGTAATTGAAAACAAGAGAAAAAAAATGTATTTTAAAAATAACGAGATCAAACAAGTGCTTAATAGAAGAAATACACACAATCTACTATACAATTTGAAATTTTACTATTGAAAGTTTCTATTAGGCCTGTTTGATAGTTCATTATTTTCCATGGAAAATAGAAAATAAATTTCAAATTTCACTTTTACCTTGTTGGATGCACTTTTTTTGTTCTTTTTGGCAATTGGAAAAGATTTTAGACATAATGATAAAAAAATTATCACTTTTATTGACAATTTTCATGCAAAACAAAGCCAAACGAATGGTATTCGGTATGATAGTTTTTAAAATTTGTTTTTAGTAATTGGAACAAATTTTAGACCAAATAGTAAAAAAATCACTTAGAAAAGATTTTAGACATAATGATAAAAAAATTATCACTTTTATTGACAATTTTCATGCAAAACAAAGCCAAACGAATAGTATTCGGTATAGTAATTTTTTTTTTTTTTTTTTTAATTTTTGGCAATTGGAAATTTTTTTAGACCCAATGGTAAAAAAATTATGACTTTACAATTTCCAAGAAAAACGAAGCCAAATGAACTCCAAACTTTTAACATTTTCAGGTAGGAAAATGTACCAATCAAACACAATTAATTACAATTTCGAGCAAAACAAATTCTATGCAATTCAATTCCCTATAATTCATTTTCTTTCCACCCAAATTTTACATTTGCAATCAAACGGATCCTAAAATTCAAAAGTTCACGGCATTTCGAGATTCTCTCAAAACACTTTCGACATTCTCCACATTTCGAAATTCACCAACATTGAATTTTAAAAATCTTGAAATGTTGTAGAATCTTGAATTTATTCTATCGGAACATTGCATTTTTTAATTAAAATGGAGCCCAAACAATAGCTAATATTGATCGATTTTATATCACACCATCGAACTCTGTCCAATTGTTTACGTCACCCTATCCAATTTATTTGGGTTAATTTGGCGTGGAAACTGGACATATTGATAACCCTAATTTGTTAAAAGAATTTAGGACCTATTGAAAGAAGACCAAAAAAAAAAATGTATTTTCTTTTAAGTTTAGAATTAGAAAAAAGTTAAAAAAAATAGAGCATATTTAAAAACCTCATTTCTTTTATTAAAATATATTTTCAAATAATGATTTGATGGAGAATGTAAAAATTTTAAATATTTTTAACCAGTCATTATTTTAAATTACTAATTTTTCAATTTTAATTAAAATTAAAGAATGATTTAAAAACCTCATTTCTTTTATTGGACGAATGAGATAACGATCATATTTTCAATTTTAATTGAATTTTGAGCTATACCAAAAAAATAAATGAAACTTGCATAGCACAAGATTGACGTAAACATGGCGGGGATTTTTGGCGCCACTTCTCTCAATCCGGCATTTCACGCGAATTCCCCTCTATTTTCTCCCAATCATCCCTCTGACAAATCGTTTATACCCTCGTCAATTTGCAACTACTCACGAAGCACACATCAAAAGTTTTGTTGTTTTGCCCTAGATATGGCTCAAAGAGCGGAAAATCGTACCCCTGAAATCAAAGAACCAAACCCCAAAATCCCAACACTCGAACAAAACGGCGATTCTGAAGCACACCATGAATTCCCTTCCTTTTTACGCGTCAAAAAGCTCTCAGAAAAAGCTATTTTGCCAGCGAGGTCCTCACCTCTTTCCGCAGGCTTTGATTTGTCCAGGTAAATACTAAATTATCCACAACCCACAAGTTTTTTTCTACAATGATAGGGCAAGCAATACAAATTCTTATTGATTTCTGATGGGTTACGGATTATGCAGTGCAACTGAGACTAAAGTGCCAGCCAGAGGCAAGGCTCTGATTCCCACAGATCTTAGCATTGCCATACCAGAAGGAACTTACGCACGTATTGGTAATTTTCTACTGTATTTATATATATGATTCACGTTAAATCCCTTAATCTATACTGATGGATTTTTCCGATTTTATTTTATAGCGCCACGATCGGGGTTGGCATGGAAGCATTCCATCGATGTAGGAGCTGGGGTGATTGATGCAGATTACAGGGGTCCAGTTGGGATCATTTTGTTTAACCATTCTGATGTGGATTTTGAAGTGAAGGCTGGTGACAGAATTGCACAACTCATTATTGAGAAAATCTTAACTCCTCAGGTAACAGAGGTCGATGATCTTGATTCAACCATTAGAGGCTCGGGCGGTTTTGGATCTACTGGTGTTTAATTTTCTGCAATCAGAATGGTATATCTTGGGGAATTGTATGTTGTTACCATCATTAGTACTATGATAAATTTTAGATTCTAGCATTCTGTGTGCTGTCTTCTAGACTCTAGTTGATCACATTGTAGATGTATTGGCTACATGAACTTTATTTTGTCGTTACTTCAACTGTTTCAAATTAATAAGATTTTTTTAACACTAATGTTTTATGCTTGTTTGGCTAAGCTTAAAAAGTGAACTTTTTGGTTCCAAATGCACGCTCCAAAGTAACTTGTACTAACTTCGATTGATAAAACAATTGTTTATTTTAAAACTTGCTTGTATTCTTATCAATTAACCAAACATGCTCTTTATTAGGTTGGTTCAAGAAGAGAAAAACAAATTGTCTGCAGGTAACATCACTTGGACAAGATTAGGTGATCCAGAAAGTCACGCTATACTGTTTATTTGTCAACTTTCTTAATAAATTGCATAAAACTTGGCAAAGACATCCTGAAGTAAGAATAGTTAACTGCTGATCATAGTGATAACTGGCAATGCATGGTATGCAAAGGTAGTAGTGACCATAGATTAAGGTACAGTACGTAAATAACATTTGTCAATAAATGACTGAATTCCCCCACAGCGCTCCAAGATGCAGATAGCTAGGTTATGAAGTGGTGTAAGGTGCATTAAGTGAATAATATATTTTAGGAACTGCTGAATTGGCTCGAAATACAGATGGCCAGTTGTTTATAAAGTGAGTAACATGTTCGTCTTACTTGTATTCTGAATTCTACAAAATACAATAAACTCTATCTTGAGAATGAAGGAACTGCCACCAGAAGCTACTGATGTGCCACCCAATTGACCTTTCTGAGGCGGCAACCACCCTCAAGAACTACATCACTTTTCTGTCTGTAAGAAGACTATTGGATAAAGCCACTTTGCCTAGAAGAATATTTCCTTACGCTGCAGGCTATAATCTTTTTCAGGTAATTAGTATATTGTTATATGTGCCCGTTGTTTCTTGTAGACATCAAACTGGTAAACCGATATATGGTTTCTCAAGTATGGATTTTACCTTTAAATGTGCCAGAAGAAAAGCAAAGTTCCTACTGATTTAATCAGTCACACCTCAAGGAGCTTACAACCGCATGGTAGTGGAGCTCCCACACTAATATTGTGGGGCCCAGACTCATCGTAATTGATCACAATTAATTGTGGACTGAGCTCTACTAACACCTAAACTATAGTTGAATACCACCGTTGATAGATAGGATTAGTCTGCCAAGATCTATCACGAACTGTAATACCATAAAGTTGCTGTTTTAGATGATAAACTTGAGATGGACAAAAGGGGAAAGGAAAACCTCCACTGACATATTGATCAATAAAGATACAAGCCTCTATTACCTTGTCAAGCATGGGGGACAAAAACAAAAGGTTTATTCCTGCATCTTATAATTTCTAACCAAACAACATATGGAATTGCTTTTATGCACCCAGATCTTTATTTCTCAGAAAATCCACATTTTACAGATAAACAGTCGGTTTCTGTATATGCATGTTAATTATTGAAATGGACAAACTTTAAAAGGAACTCACAAGGGACAAAAGCATAAGAAATTAAAAAACGTAGCTGGATGTGAGGTAATTCGGCAAAAAGACTACAAACACAGGTATATTCGCGAAAGAGCGAGTGCTGACCATGAGTTTGTCCAAGTTGTGAGTTATATCTTTGGTAGAAGAGTGCAATCTTCCTTGGGGACATCAGCACTTTCCTGCAAAGAACAAGGAAGTTTGTGTAAGAAATGCTAGACTTCGAAACATAATATATGTTATCTCTGTAATAGTTTGTCATGATAAGCGAACTTTCCGTCTTAATAAATTGTGCATATCTCATTGAAAGAGGCATAAGGATTTATAGCAGATAAAAGCATGTCCACTGAAAGAGGCTGTCTTTCATTACCTCTAGATATCTTTTTAACACTGTTGTAGTGCTGAAATTGAAGCCTTCAAATGGTTCACCTTTCTTACGAGATGCATGAAGTTGCTTTCTAACTTGAGTAGCCAGTGACTGCAATTTATTTGTATTTAGATTAGAGATCCAAAAAGAAATAAAAAATCATCCAGATACGACAAATTAACAACATATAGCAAAATAATGGAAAATAGAAACAGAAAAATTATTTCTGCTAGATATACCTTCCCCAATTCCACTCCCCACTGATCAAAAGAATTGATACCCCATAAAAAGCCTTCCACAGCAATTCTGTGTTCATAAATTGCCAGTAACTGAAAGCAGAATATAAAATTTGAAGATTAGGCACATTTACAGACATTCTATCTCTGAGCAAGATTACATTACTGTTGCAGTGTAATACCAAGACATAAGTGGAATACCTAAAATAATATAAATAAATCATACTAAGAAGAAAAATATAAGGTGTTGAGGATATTATTTAGTTCAACTTTTATCATATATGATTCAAAAGATGTCAGTTTGAAATTTGCAACCATTTACATATTAGTTTCACAATATTAAAATCTAGAGAACATTCTCAAAAACTTGAAACAAGTAGACTGTACTGTGCAAAAGAACAAACTCAATAACAAACCTGTCCAATGTTGTAAGCATTCAACGTAGGCAGTAGAAGGCTGAGAGAAGGTCGATTTCCAGAGAAAGTCTGCAACAGCGAGTCCAATTGTGAGTCTAAGCATCAAACTGTAACAAAAAGCTACGGCTTATAAAAACTGCAATGAAACCACCTTATGTGGAATAAGAGGCTGAGGAACATTTTCTTTTAGCAGCTGTTCTGCAGTCTGGAAGAAAATGAAGCACAATTCGAATAATGATAATAAGAAGCTTAAAAAATATGAAGATGCAGAAGCAGGAAACTAAGATGTATGAATATGCAAAAACAAAAACACTTCAGAAGTGTGGCATCAATTCAATTCCAATTTACAGCAGCACGAGAACCATGACAATAATGAATTTTGAATAGATATCTATAATTTCAAAACCTGCAGGCTTTGACCTGGGAAAGGTCAAGGGACAAGGATGAAAAGGTTGAACCAAGAGGAACCAATTGTTAATAAGTAAATATATTTATATGCTACAAAATTTGGCAAAAATAAGTTAAATTTGTAAAGCTCCATTTAATTTTCCTTATGTCCATTTCTAATATTATTAGAAAATGAGGCAATAATTATAGATAAAAGCTTCTATGTATATACATCTCAGTGCGTTATTAAAATAAAATTAAATAACGATTACCTTGAAATGAAAATAGAAATAAATTCAACAAATTAATAATTTACTATGCCCCCCTTTTTTCTTTAAATCATTTTTGGAGTTTTTTTTCTTTGTATCGTAATGAAAGTACAAGTAATTGATCCTACATCGGAAATGGCATGTAAAAGCACTTAGGCATTGGTCTATAAAGTCAATGGTGAACCAGCATGTCATTGAACAGCACAGTTTAAAGTGAATAGGCCAACAACTAGACTCTTAGCTTTCACTCTTTAAGCCCAATATATAGTATTTAAATTTGATTTTTGAAAAAAGAACAGCCCATTGATATCATTAAAATCAGCAGCACGGATCATGGTTTAACACGCTTCCTAGCTGATTTTTCCCCAATTAGTGAGTACAATGGTTTTAGGTCATAACCGAACTGGTTCCTGGTTTTTCCGGTTCGGTCCTATCCTGTTTTGAAAACAAAGATAGATATAACCCAGAGAAAGGATTTGAACAATACAACATAAAAAATTCCAACCTTCCCATAAGCGAGGGCATCTGGCTGTGCAAAGAAGTTCGACATTAGTTCATCATGGTTACTAACCATTTCACCTGCAAAAGCAAGTTGTCTAAATGTTACCAGCCTTCAATTATCTTGATGTTGTAAACATAACTTTTGTGCCAAGAGCAAGGAGATATATGAAAAGAAATTAGTACCCTTCAGGTAAACCGGTTGCTGACTCTTAACCACACCAATAAAATCACAAGGTATGACACGTCCCTGAAAGTCCAGCAGATAGACAAGGTTGCAGCAGATGAAAACTTCGCGGTTTATTTTCATAATGATGCATGGCAATAATAGGTTCACAAAATTCCGAAATAACTAATAAGTGTAGGCACCCTGATTTATTCTGAAATGGAAACCAACAAATAGAATTTCTTGAACATTCCTAGACATCTTATGTGTCCTAAGTATCCTGATTCATTTATGAATAGTCAAAGCACATTTGCTCAGATGTTAAAATTTAAGCTTGGAATTTGCACAACTATTTAACACTAGCAAAAGCATATACCCATGATATATGATAAGTTACATGTTCAAAAATTACCAGAAAGGTAATATCAAGGGATATGAGGTTTTATGAGAAGGCCATGAAAGCGCGATAGACATCATCATACTTGTGCATTATTAAATAGTAAATACAAAAGCTCGGTTTTCAATCAGGATTTAATTACATAGAATAGTTTCCATTGTACTTAATTTTAGAGCACATTCAGATCAAATACTCCTATCATACTTATAGGACACTTTTGATATTCAGATTTTGGTGCTCTCACCGCATGCTGTATATGTCAGAAAAGTTGTTGGTTACATTTACAAACTATGTAAACTTTTCAAGCCTAAGACACCACAATTTTCATAGCCTCGGTCAATGAACTGTACTTCAACGGGCACAATGGCCACAGAAAACTAGCACATGCAGAAGGGGATCGTCCCCAAATTTTGGTACATAGTTCCAGAAAGAAAGATAATCAGAAAACACGTACACAATAGGCCAGAAGATCATGTAAAACAGCATATATCCACCATGTATTACTAAGTTCCTTAATTTTCTTGGTGGAATTTGGTGAAACAATATATAATGACAATTCAAAAGCACGGTGCAGGAAACTTCCCCTTTCTGCTCAAGCTGAAGTTATTGCATGCTTAAATGGCTCAATCATTTACCTGGTGAATTAATTGGTAAAAGCTGTGTTGGCCATTTGTTCCTGGTTCACCAAAATCAATTTCCCCAGTCTCATAGGGAAGAGGCACGCCATCGATTGATACCCCTTTTCCATTACTCTCCATACTCACCTGAATTAAATAATATTAGGACGACATAAGCATCCAGAAAGATGTGCAAGCAACATTATTAAAAAAGAAAAAAGAAACGCCCGGGGTAAACATGCCTGCTGAATATGGGGTGCAAATTTCTCCAGTGCTTGAGAATAAGGTAAAATGGCCTGAAATAAAGTAATGGCTAATTGTTATGGTTCAATCAGTAAAAAATTCAATGAAGGAACCTCAAAAAGGGGATATTCAAACAGAGTTCACCATATATTTAACTTACTCTTGCAGGATATCCGAGGAATGATACGTTCCAAACACTCAACAAACCTAACAGCACCTGAAGGAATAGTATGCAAATCAACAGTAGAATGAGTTATCTAAGAACAAATATGGGGCAAAATCAATTCGTAGAAAATGAAAACATGGAATCCAGGATTGCCAAGGTCCACAAGATCATAAAACACACTAAAATATAAAACAATAGGAAGAAAGATGAAAACTGTCATGTATTTTGGCCACACAAGACTAAAAGATAGATAATGCCTCTAAGTTGGGATCTCTCATATCCTAGCTTAGATGTTACATGATTAGATCCCTAACAGAAGCCTATCCAATTGCGTATCCAACAAGCAGCGCATTAAAGCAGCAAGACGAAAGGGTATTCTGAGAAGGGAACATACTGGTAAATTCTTCTCAAAAGGTGCTGAATAGAAATGTTGATCAATACTTGAAGCTCCCTTTAGGAACCTTCACATAAAGGGGAAATAAACGAAACATGTCAGTAGCTATTGGCCCAAACAAATGAATATTGTGAAAAACATGTTTAAAGTAGTAGTCATATTGTTGTAGTCAACTAGACTTAATTATGTTTAATTGTATGCCTATATGTAGGAGAGAATCACGTGTGCTCAATTGTGGGAAAATTATGTCAGCTTAATTGTAGGAGGGAATTTTGGGTGTGTTTGTCTCCCATTATTGGGAGAAGAATGATTTAATGAATGGTATTTTTTGGGGAATGTGTGGTTGAAATTTAAAGTAACTTTATTGGTTTGTGTGTAGAATATTTTATTTGGTGAATGCGTGGTGGAGATTGTTTACTGTAGCAAACAATGTTTGATAAAATGGTAGACAAACAGGGGCTTTGTTAACTTTGTGTGTATATATCAGCTTCTTAGTTATGTTCATAATGATATGAAATAAAATCCAGAAATTTTCACAAAAACAAAATATACAAAATCAATAAGGGCAATGAAAAATGTAACTGTGCAAAACTGAACATGCTAAAGGAAAATAACAATCAGAAAGCATCCTGAGAATGTAAGTATCTCTACTTACTGAGCTCCCACGACCTTGTTTTAATACTAAGCCCACCAAAAAAAAAAAAAAAAATCTTTAATAAAATACTAAGCTCCAATATTATTGTGAATAAGTTTTGGTTTGTTATCATTATAAACTCACATATATAAAATTTCCTAATATTAGTAGAGTTACCTTCATTAAGCAAAAGTATAATGTGTAACGATAACTTGCACAAATCATTAGCCTTGTGGCGACCTAAAAAACCAACTGTCAAATTTATCTTAAACTTGATGTCATGCAAAAGACTATTAATCTCATCGCAACCGAAAAAGTACTTTTTAATTCATCTTGGACTTACTGTTATCCACTGGAAAATCAAGCACTTGTTAAACAAATAATCACGTCATACGAAATTTCACTTTATGCACAAATTCACCAGAATATCTAGTAAGTCAAGTCAAATAGATCTGCTTATTGAATCCATAAAATCTTCCATAAATGAGTGATTTAAACAAAGAAAACAGAATGCTACTGTACTTCTCCACGACCGAAAACCCATATTGCAGAGAAAGAGGCAATACTCCAACAGCACTGCAAACTGCAAACAGTGAGATCAATTAGACATCATTTTATAGCAGGTTTTAAGCGAAAAACCAAAGATACTTACCACTATAGCGGCCTCCCACCCAGTCCCAGAATGCAAAAGCATTATTTGGATCAATGCCAAACTTCTCCACAAGCTGCATTAAAATAGGAGATGATTATTAGTTGATGAATTTAAGAGGTGGTACACTGATTAGGTAAAGAGAGAATACAATTTATTTAATCTACTGCATCTGTTTGTGTGTGTGAATACTTTGTAACAACTATTACTACCCATCATGTTTGAAAAAACAGAATTCAAACTCATCTTGGCAAGTAATTGAGTAGAGGACACTCGATAAACTTTGGGAAGTATTAACCAGTCATATTATCAAAACTTTGATGTAACATCTAAATTCAAATGTATAATGTATTAATAAATATGAAAATGAAAATGATGTCATGTCATAACTTATTGAATGTGGAATTTGGCATCCTGCTTACTATTACACGTGTAAAGTAAACCAATAATGCAAATAGAGAAAGAGAGACCTAAATTGAAAAGAAAAAACAAAAATAATGAAGAGATAGAAAAAGAACGATAATTACGAAACAAGTTAATCTATACTTAAATTCTCTTCCTTGTTCTCTTGAAGGCCAAAGCCAAAGAAAAGGTAAATAATTCGAGTTTTCACAGTCCCCAGTGGCTTCTAAAGTGATCCAACATAGCCTACCAATCTTTACTTGCACAAATTCTGGGTTCATCTCACGGCAGTAAAAGTTTGCAATTACTCATTCGATGAAACAACAAGAAGTCAATTAGCCTAGCCGGTTCCAACCAAAACTCTGCCCTCATCATTCACCACTTACAACACAAAAAGAGCAGCACAATCATTCCGAAAGAAATTTGAATTGAATGTTAAAAAACTCATATACAGGAGACTTTTTAAAAGTTAGATTAACACAAGAAATTATCTAAACAATGAAATTTGAATTGAATGTTAAAAAACTCTTATACAGGAGACTTTTTAAAAGTTAGATTAACCCATGAAATTATCTAAACAATGAAAAGGAAGAAGCAAAGTGAAAATAAAAGATAATAACTGCACCGTGAGATTAGTACTGACAGCAACCATATGCTTTACCACCGCTTGAGGCCTAAAATTGTGCCAAAAGTGAGATGTATAGATGAATA
>CAIGRF010173030.1:40391-53292 GCA_903798235.1 Fraxinus ornus
GGGGACTGGATCTGGTCCCCCCCCCCCCCCCCCCCCACACACACAAAAGGTAATGATTCAACGTAGCTCACCTCTGCTAAACTGTGGAGCTTATTCAAGGTGTCAAGATTGGTACGTTGCCTTGAATAGTCCAACAAAATCCCATCAAATTCGCTGTACGCAATAGTAACAAAGAAAAATATTAACACAGATAACTACATAGAGCCCAATCTTAAATTCAAACTTCCGAATATCATACACCATCATAGACTTGCATCGATCGGTGTCAGACATCAAGTCACGCAAATGGATCTTCTTAATGTCCTCAACATGTGCCTGGAAATGCATAAGTATGGTACATCAACACACACATCTAAAACAAATCGAAAAATACCAAAAGGTTAAACTTTGAATTTACCCTCAAATCCTTCCATGGTTCGGTTTCACAGATTAGTGAAGATGACGCCATCTACAAGGATTTCAATGCAATTTCTCCAATGAAATTATAAATTCAAGAGCCAATACAAGTTTCTTGTGTATACTGAAGAATCGGTAAAGGTGATCGAATATATCTATGCAGAAAAGAAAAAGGCAAGGTCTCACGTGTAAGGTAAGCGGATGCGGATCGATTATTGATACATCTCGCCTTTTGGGCGGCGATTCTTTGTTTCCCTAATCAAACGGTGTCGTAGGATTATTGAAAATCTACGTTTGAAAAAATTAAATAAAAATGTTCCATTGCCGGGAATCGAACCCGGGTCTCCTGGGTGAAAGCCAGATATCCTAACCGCTGGACGACAATGGAGCTGTATATTTTAATTGAATTGAACTCTATTTCATTAATTCTGTACGAATTCTTAATTTTTTGTTCAAACGTTGCTGAATATCTTGACCTTGAAGTTTAATCATATTTCTCTACATTTATGGTAATCATTTTAGTGTTAAAATCTTCTTTACCTAACTAAGACAACCTAGTTAACATATTCTGTGAGACATCAATCATTTAGTGTAAACAAATGTATCAACATTATTCACTAAGGGCATGTCTGGTACAACTTATTTCCCAATTTGAGCAATTAATTGATCGTTGCTGCCTGCAAAATGGGTCCCAGTGTAGTAGCAAAATTTGACTGTTTAAAAATGAAGTACCTAAAATGGGTTTCTATCATGCAAACATGAATTAAAAAGTCTGGGTAAAATGATCATTGTGCCATAAATTTGTCCAAAATTGCGGCTGATGTGTCAGATATTTTGTAAAAAGTATGCTTTTTGTGAAAAGTAACGGTCCAAACTTTAATTATCAACGGTCCATATTGTGATTTTAAGTGCGTCCAGACAGACACTAAATGATTGATGGGTCTGGTTCATTTACCCAACCCGAGATAGATTTTAGCATTTCAAATGTTCATAATTCAAATTCGATTCATCAATACAAGAAATACATAGCAAAACTCCTCACTTCGACAATTTCTATCTTGATGTTTTCTTGTTGTGATCACCACATTCTGATTTACGTAGAGATACAATATCATCGCATAACGAAGCTCTACAAAAACTCGTGCAAAATGTCCATTCTGCATGAAAGCTTCAATGCTCCATTCGGATGTTCTTTTCAAAATCTACTCATGTTGATTAAGTTTCTGTCCTTTTTGAACTCGACGGCCTCATTCTTCATAGTTAAATGGTAAATATTTGAAACTTTTTACTGTTGTTGCTAATGGACTGCATCTAAGTAACCGGACTTGCAAGAATTGTGATTTCAGCACATTTAGCAATAGTAAGTGAAATACAATGTCATGTTCAATCCAGTATCATCTATCGAAGTTGTTAGCTCTTGGGATGGATTGTGAGTCCACCACAACTATTATTTTAGGCACTGATGTGCTCCGGAGATGATAATTTCTGCACAACAAAGTAAGAAGTCACACTGTTTAGTCTATTGTCAGATCTACCGAATAATCCAAATTAACTTTTGATCCTTACCGACCATATTAAGGGAAAAAGATGCCATTTACATTATTTGCAAACAGTTAAATCATACCAATTCCTTCTCGAACAGACAAATTGGGCCACATTACATCTTTCAAGTTCATGAGAAGTACATCCCCTAAATAGAGATGGTTGGTTGGTGTATAGATGCAGCAGAGTTCTTCTTCTTCCAAAGTCTTATGAAGAACAAATGTTGAAGTGATGAAGCCAAAGTGTATTCCACAATGTGTAGATGTCTTGCAATGGCAACTTCCTCGAAGGCACTCGAGCTTTCATCTGTATTCATGTCATTAAGCGTACGTGGGTAAAGAATCTGAATGAGATGATAGGTGCTTATCAGGTGATATTGCTACACTTATCTTCTTGAAGGCAGAATATATGTAGCTTATATGTGGCATTTTCTTAATTAACCATTCCCTTAGACTAAGCCTTTCTCTGGTGGAGCTTTTTCTCCTCAATTATTATCACTTTTTTGACCGTTTAAATGCCAAGTAAGATCCAATATGAGAGCAAAAGTCAACAAAGATGGCTGATTTTGGCTTGCAACGGTCCAAAAATTGATTTTTCTCCTCTGAAAAGGAGACAAGCACTAAGTAAGGAGGCTCCTAACCAAAATGACATGAAAATGCCAATTAAGAAGATGAAGATGATCGAAAGTGATGAAACCTAGACCTTCTGGTTGACCAATCAATTAGAATCACAAGAAGTTGAAATATAAATTAAGTTGTTTATACTACTTTTAGCCTCAGTAGTAGTTTTAAGGCTTTCAAATGCACAGAGTACATAATCTTTCATAGTTTCAAATCGAATTTGGCAGCGAAAACATTATAGATTGTAGAGAAGAAATCCATAACATGAATGAAACTTCAAACGATGTAGAATGTAACAATTATTGGAAACGAGATGACGCTGCAAACAAAAATCCCCAAATTTTAGTGCATAAGAAAAACTAATTCTCTGTCAATGCTTCAACACATCTGCTATTCTAGATGAGAGTACTTATGCATCAACCAGGGCCTTTGCCTTGAACATTGAAGCAAAACAAAAAGGCTTGATTGCACCATTCAGTTAAGGTTGTATCCTCTCACGGAAGTGGGGAACAAAATCAATTCAACATTTTCATACTAAAAAATAACGTGCAGGGAAAAAATGCATAGTACCATTAGGAGCAAGCAAATGGACTTTTTATTGTAAAATTTTCAGAATTGGCAAAATCAGCTTCTTCTTTTCTTCTGTTAACCCTCACATACAAGCAATTCTAGTAGATTTATTCAGAGTATCAAGAGATCACTGACGGACTTGTAAACCCTCACTTACAAAAGAATCATATTTATTCATATATTTATAATTTATTAATAAATGCCAAAAAATTCCTCAACAAACAGTATTTTTTCTTACTCTCAATAGATATGTGACCTCTTTGCCGGACATATGACGGGGCGGAGCAGCCACCGGAGGAGGCGGAGGTGCTAGTGGTTTGGTTTCTCTGATGTTTGCCACTGGTAATAGAAGCTCCACATCTCTGTCCCTTTCTCTTGCTGCCATTTTCTTCTTTTATCTTTTGTTTTTTTGTTTGTTTATTCAGACTTCAGAGTCATGTGTTTTGGAGGCAAGTAAAGAACAATGCCTCAAAATCAGTCAAATCCATTGCGCTACTCTGAACTCTTAACTGAAATTCAGGCCCCATTCCTAGGACGTCTTTTGCTTTGTATTATTATTATTATTATTCCATAATGAAGATAACTTCTTATTTTGTAATTCTCACGTAGTCGATTCCAAATTTGATAAATTGAGAAGGTTATGCGAGATAACGGTAAGATTTCATCTATATATTCTATAATCAGTCTCAAGTTCAAGTAAACGGAAAATGTTGTAGTAAATTGATAGTTAGCATAAAACTTTGTTACATCTTATAACATGAATTTCAAATAACATAGTCGAACTCTTCTTCCCACCACGAAATAAAAGTAACACACCAAAAAAGTTTGTATGCAATGCTTATCATTGCCATCTCCTATATATAGATTTCTTCTCATAATAGGTTGTTTACTTGCATGCAAGTTGTACGACATATACAAATGTCACGTCTTACTTAGAATATAATTTTGGTATCCCTTTGGACGAAAGGAAAAAAAACTTTGTTCGTGTTCTTGAAATCTCACTAAATTTTAATGAACACTCGACAGGCAATACAAAGTACACGCCTTGTGGAGGCATAATCCCTTTACATAAAGCAAGGAGTGGAAATGACAAGATTCCTTTTCCATACATTAGTATTTGCACCAGATTCTCCGATGAGCGATCTATCCCTCTCACACATAATATACTAAAATCCACTTTGCTAAAATAATCGAACCTTCGAATGTTTATCAATACTACAAAGTTATTCGAACTAACTGAATATATTCGTCTTCTTTTAGGTGCTTCCACCCGGGTACGTGCACTTATTGTAACCTACAAAAACAAATTTGGAGAAATCAATTAGAACACATGGTTATGATGTTGGAGTTTATTGGTGGTAATCTTGTCTGAGATAATAAAGGAATACTCGAAATAAACCTTAAACAAACATCGCTTGTATTCCTAATTGTAATCTGCAGAGTTGTAATTCGAGTTTCATTTCATGTAATAATGAAAACAAGTAATTAGCTTAATTTGAGGAAAGACTTACTAGGATTGGTCGACGTGAGAGTAGCAGTATGTGAGAAATCACAATTCCATGGATTTCTGCCTTCTTTTTGATATAGGAGATTCATAGCATAAGTAGCATGCGAAACCACCGTGTTTGGTTCAAAACAAGCTCCTCCAGGCTGAATTGCACTGCAATCACTGCCATGTCCACACACGTAATCTAAATTGGCTTGTAACTGGGCATCTGATACACCAGCTTTTGGCACACACCAGCTGCTGCCCTTCTCTGCTTTTGGTGCCGGGCTCACTGGTGCTTTTGGATTCGCAGGAGTCTTCGATGAAAATTAACCCGTTTAAGTCAGAAAACTCACGGATAAATGCACCAAACACAAGTAAGGACAAGAGGAGAAAACATTCTTGATTCTCCTTTTCAGAACCAACACATTTTCTGGGGGATAAACTCAACCTCAAGGTTTTAGGATTCTGTCTAAGACATAAATGGATAGTATTTAACCGTGAGGAGCCAGGAGGAACCTCATTGTCAAGAAAGGCGATAAAATAAAAGACGGATATTAGTCGCGGTTGTAGTATCCAATACAAATAGTTCTCTCTTCTTGACACGATTATCTTTTTCTCGACATGAAAAAATATTAATTTAGAATGAACTAACCTGGCTAGTCTTTGACAGACCAGCATCATAAGTCATTGTTAAATCAGGTTTAAAAAGCCCAAATGACCTCTCAGAACTGGGTCCAGGCTTCAAGTCTTCATCATATAGTGCAAAAAGGTATGTATCCACTGATTTCCCCGGCATCAATGGAGTTCCGACCATGGATCTCAAGTGTGCAACCAAATTGCCAGTGTAAGCCTTCGCATTCTCAATACTCGGGCCAACCTCGTTACTATCCCCCTTGTATGGCCAACCAGTCTCGGCAACTACAATTTCAACTCCCCCAAACCCGATAGAGTTCAATGCAGATCTAACAGCATCCAACTGCAAACATTCGATTCAGAACCAAAAATATTCAAAATCTTCAAAGATCCCTTCATAAAGATAGACATAAACACCCAATGAATGCTGTTATTTTCATCAAATGCGAGAAAGATTAATATAATATCATAACTCCAATGTCCATGAAACTTGAGTACGCTGCAACTCTAAATAATTTACCTGAGCATCAAACATGTTAGTATACTTGATCTTGGTGCCGGAATCGACACGACCTGAGTTGGGCTGGAACAAACAGAAGGCCAGAGTTTCTGGTCTCGGATCACTCTGATACGCGAAATATGGATAAGGATTGATGGCGAAAGGTGAACCAGTTGCTTTATTAAACCCTAACAACCCCTTCAACAAATCCAGATTGCTAGTATCAAAGCTCCCGGAGGATGGAGGTTCTGACTGTCTCAACAAAGCCATGGAATGGACCGTTGAAACCTTAATTTTCCCGCCCAAATTGGCCGAATTAAGGGCATTTTGCAGATTCTGCATCGCCGGCAACAACTGGGACATCAAATTCGGGTCACCGGACATCATCACCTCATTCCCAACGTTGATTATGTTAATTTTGCTTGCGGGATAGAACGGATTTACGTTACTGTTAATCCAGTTTTTAGCGAAATTCGGGTCGGAAGCCATCCCGGGTATGTCCCCGTTGGATACTCCGATCATGATTTCGATTCCGGTGTTTGCTAATGCCTTGATTATTGTCGGGTCGGCTCCGTACAATCGGACCTTCTCAATTGCCGTTGATTGCAACAACTTTGCAGTCGCCTCCGGCGACGGGAGGTTGTCCGCTACTTGGCCGTAATTTATTCCGATGAACGGCTCCGACTCTAGCAAAACAACACAAACAGTTAAATTTCAAACCTCACAACATACATTTTAATATCTGTATGAAAATTCTAAAACATTCATTTCAATTTGCATAATTTTTTCAAATTTTGAAGGCTTACTGGCGAGTCGAGTGAAAGTGAGGATTAGAAAGAATAGAGAGAAAGTGTTAAACAGGGACGCCATTGATGAAGGTTGTGTTATTTCAGGTTCGTTTTTTTATTTCTGAAGATGACAAGGCAAGCGAAGAAGCAAATATAGGAGGGAAGGGATAAAAGGAGGGTAAAACTGGAAAGTAAGCAACTTTCGGTCGGCCAAAAAAAGCTTCAAGTAAATGCACTGTACAGAGAGACAACGTGGGACTGTAAATTCAACCGTACACGCTTCGGCCATGAAGTTTCAAAAACCATTTATAATGTTTTTAAAATCCAGGGAAAGGTGAAGCGTGCACGTGAGACCGCCACGGGTTTATAAGGATGGTAAAATATTTCATTCCGATTCCTGCTTGATTGAGACTGTCCAGACGGAAAACACGATTCTTAATTCCAATGTTTGTTACCAATCAAACACCAAAAGGAGGGCACCTTTACTTCAAGAAATTCATGCTTGCGTAGTCACGATATTTTGATTTGGAAACCACAAAAGCAAGGCACATTTACTTCAAGAAGTGCTTGGGATAGGCTTAGAATTAAAGCTCCAGAAGTACATTGGGCCAAATGGGTTTGGAACAAAGCTATTCCTAAACGGATGTCGGTGGCTATGTGGAAAGCATTATCAGGAAGCCTCAGTGTGGATTCTTGTATCCGTAAAGTGGGTATTGCTATAACTTCAAGATGTAACTGTTGTCTTGTAGGTCATGAGGAAAATATAGATCATGTCTTGAGCACGAAGGACTTTGCCGATGAAGTTTGGAGGAGAATATCGCATCATTTAGGTGTGCGATGGAGGAGTAAACAGAGTTGGTGGGATCGGGTTCAGCTATGGTGGGCTCGGGCTAAGCGATCTAAACAGCTGGGCTATCTTCTTGGTATGCTTTCCTTGTCTTATTACCTGGCGATTGTGGGCGAGGAGGTGTCGAGCTCGAATGGAGGACAGGTATGAATCAGTTGAGGAAGCAATTACATCTATAAAATTCTGGTTGCACCAGATGGCCTCTTCCATTAATAAGGTTAAGGTTCTTTCTTCTCATGATGCTAGAATTTTGTCTGATTTGGACATTCAATGTGTGATGGGGAGGCATTGGCAAACTCGTATGATCACTTGGAGAAAGCCAATACTGGGTAGGGTCAAACTTAATGCAGATGGTTGTAGTTTTGGGAACCCTGGTCCATCTGGTTGTGGGGGTGTTATTAGGGATGAGTTTGGGAGAGTTATGGCTGGTTTTGCATTTCAATTAGGGGAGGCTACTAATACAGAAGCTGAGTTGATGGCTATTATTGAAGGGTTAAAGGTATGCCAACAACTTGGGGCTTGTGTTGTTGAAATTGAATGTGATTCTCTAATTATTGTTAATTGGCTTAAGAACCGTAAGTGCACAGTCTAGTATTTGTGAGATTTTTGGGAAGAGCTATTGGTGTCGATGAAGCTTTTTGAGGTTCATATAATGTATCAATATAGGGAAGGTAATCAAGTGGCAGATACATTGGCAAAATTAGGTGCAAAAGAGCATACACAGAGGTTTTACTTGCACATGGAGCTACCTAGAACTGCGCGTGGACTTGTCCGTTTAGATCGAATTGTAGTTCCTTATATTCGTAGTTGATTTTTTTCTTTTGGGTTATTTTGGAGGGTTGTCAGGTTTGACTTGTTTTGTTTGATTGTTTATTGTTATGCATTGTTTAATCGTTTGTCGTTTAGCAGATTATGTTATTTTTTTGGTGGAATGTCAACTATTGATTATGTAATCACGGTATTCCTCCGCTACAAGTGATGTTTTATTAAATAAAACAGAGTTTCTGGGGGAAAAAAAAACACCAAATTTTTTCACACATTTCATGATATTCACGACTTTTATTACTTTTCAATTACATATTTCATCAACTTTATCAAATTTTGCCAAAGCTTTGTCTAACAACACCATGCAAAATGATTTCTTTGAAAAATCATAATTATAAAGTAAGAAAAATGTATCGATCCAAATTGAACAAAACAAACGTTTAGGGCATGTTCTTTTTACTGTTTTTAGGTCATTTCCAGTTTTCAGTTTTCGAAAATACTGAAAACACGTTTACTTACTTATTCAAAAACGAATTTTAAAAAACGAGTTTAAAATTTACGAAAAAAAAATGAAAAACGTCAAAAAAGTTGTTTTGACTGTTTTCAGTTAAAATTAAGTCAAAACTTCATTTTTTAAAAAAAATTTGAAAATGATTTTTCAAAATAAAAAAAAAAAAAAAAACGAGTTTTCAACAATCTCAAAATGGCCACTCAAAACTATAAATTGAAACACGAAGATTAAACCGAATTGCGATAACAAATAAATATCTTGACTTTTTTTTTTGGGTCCCGATAAACAATACATTACGTCTTCAACCTCCTTATGGGTTAAGAAATCACTTTTGCTCTTAAAAACGTGACAACATTCCAGCTTGTGGTCTAAAAAGTGTACAATACAAACATAAAAAAGAGACTTGAATTTAAGCACTAAGGAAAGTAGAGCTTGGCCTTCACAGAATAATGTTGGCTTTAGGAAATTCTGGCATAAAGGAGAAACCCACGTTTGGACAGTATAATTCGATCACAAGTAATCTCCAAAACAACATTTTAAAACTTTGGATATTCCCATGTTCAATAAATATGTATGCAACCTTTCAACCTACTTCTTACGCCTCATTTCATAGGGATTAAAATTTAGATTTTAATTTAAATCAAAGTCAATAATAAATTTTGACCATATATTTCATGGAATCCATGACTTTTTAATCATACTTTTCATCATTTTTTTTTTATCAGAATCTAGTAAAATCTGATTTTAATCCTCACCAAACAAGGACTTAATGTTTTATCCCACGTACCAATTAATTTTTTTCGTTTAACTGATTTTTTAAGCTAAAGCATTGACTAAAAATCTAATTTCAATCATATGTTTCATCAACTTTTATCGAAACTCACCGAAAATTTAACTTTTAGTTAAATCAAACAGTGACTTGCGATTAATATAAATCAATAGGCAAAATTGCAGTAATGGGTATCGACCTATTATTACAATAATAAGTTGTTCATAAATCTTTAGAAAGAAATAAGTTGATCTTCAACATCTCTTTATAGTTTCACAATAAATTATTAACAATTTAGACGCGTAACAATATACGTCATCTAAATCTCACTTAAATTGTCAAATTATCTTTGAAGAAACATGTAACGTTTTAAATATTTGATCACCAATCAAAGTTTGGAAAGAAATTTTAGCTTCATAAAATCGGACATGTGGAAACGACAAAATAATTTAACGAAAATATGGATTTATTTTGTCTTCGCGAGCCTAGATGATCATCCTATGGAAATGTTAACAATCAACTTATGTTTTTTTTTTTTAAAAGATTTTCACAAAAATCATATCGTGATATTGCTTTAAATACCCTTTATTATTTAACAATGTCAAATAACATATCGAAACATTATTTATTTGTAAATATTTGAATGCTAAAAAAATAATTCCACCGAAGATAAAACAATTAAAATTAAAAAAGAAAAGTGGAGGAAAACAAAAGAATGCAAAATAAATCAGGGTAAAGACTAAAAACCTAAATACCTAAAATGGAATCTATTGAAATAGAGAATATTGAGAATGTATAATGAATTTCTCAATCTTCAAATGTGAATTACAATCATCTTATAAATAGAAGATGGAAAGTGAACTAACTAACAACCAATACAATAATTACACATGTGACTAACTACCATAACCATTTAACGGAATTGAGCTGCTACTACAGCTGTGCAATGAGCCTGAGCTTGAGCTGAGCTGGTTTGCTTGTATTCTGTTAGAATCGCTGACTGTGGAAATTTGTTAAGGAATAAAATCTCACATCGAATAAAGATGAAAATATAGATCAATTTATAAGAGTTTGGACTACTCCTCTTAATAAAGTTGACATTTTAAGATGGAATCCCAAATCTTTAACATCGTATTAGAGTCCATTAAACTCCAACAAGCAAATAGATCCGATTAACACTCAAAAAAATTGAGCACACGAATTTCAAGATTGGTCTGCTCAAACGAGCCACCATCTTGAGGAGACATGTTAAGAGTTTAAATTATTCCTTTTAATAAAGTTGACATTTTAAAATGTAACCTCAAATCCTAATGGAAACGAACCCACGATCACATTGTTAAAGGCCATGAGCTCTACCAACTGAGTTAAGATGGCTTAACTTTCATTTGTTATTATTTTTTTGTTTTTGTCATAAATATAAGCTACTGTTTGTGTTGGACGTAAATGTTTTTTATTTTTTAATTGTGGAACTTTGACCCCATTTTACTCCTGATTTTATCCTCTCTCTCTCTCTCTCTGTATGTATATATATATATATATATATATATATTGCATGTATTTATTGATTATTCACCTATATACTCCCTGTCAGGGCAGAGTCGGAAAAAAATTTGGTGCGGACAAAATTTACTATTAAAGGTATGTTTGAACCACATTATTTTGGAAGATTGTATTCTAAAATAGTAGATTGATGAAGAATGTGTGGTTGAAAAAGAAAGAAAAGTTATTGATGTAATGAAAAATATTATTTTATTGAAAAATATGTAGTTAAAAATGAGTAGAAAAAATGAGAATAAAAATTTTAATGTGTAACAAACCGGAGGCTAAATTTGAAGTATAAAAAAAATTCTCTTTATAACAAAGAAACTTCTACAACTAAACTAGTTTTTTGCCCGTGCAATAACTTCTACAACTAAACTAGTTTTTTGCCCGTGCAATGTGTTCTTTTGAAGATATTGTTAGCGTGTTTGATGTGAAAAATGAATGAGAGAGATGTATATTTTCGTTAATAAACTTTTTCATTTTCATCATCGCAAAAGTCTTCATCTAATTTGAATTTAAGTTTCTATAAATAATAGGAAATCACAGAGATAAACACACCTTAGTTAGAGTAGCTATTCCTTTCATTCTTTGCATAAAGTACCCCCCTTTCAGCTACACCGATGTTGTACACCAAATGTATTAGCAAGTTCTCTCATTGAAGCAATTCAAAAATAAATAAATAAATATCAGAAATGACACTACCCCATTGATCATGTTAAATGTAAGGGTATAAACTTGCAAAGGCGATGCTTTTTGGCCTCCCTAGCTATATAATCCAATGTAGAATTATACCAGTAGTTACCAAAGAATTAGTGTATTGATGTGTATTAAGAAACGTGGCTTCGACTCTTCACCCTCAGCCACACCATCGCCTCCCCAGCTATATCATCCAATGTTCCGTGCATTCATGCGTAGCAAGGAATTAGTTTATTAATTGGGCTCTGGTATAAAACACATTCTGAAATTGTAAACATAAGTATATGATTTCTAGCCGTTTTATATTTCTATGCAACAACATTTCACGATTAGTCAACGAAAGTAACAAAATGGACCCAAAAAGAAAGAAAACAAAAACAATTCCCAGAATATAATCAACAAAATATTTAAAAATAACAGAATCTAATATCACATAGAACTTGGTATTGAATGTTTCATAATCAATTCTCATATAAACAAAGCGCTATAAAACATACGTACAAAAAGAGTGACCTACAAAGTTTGGCCAAGTTAGTATTTACTACATAAACAAGTTTACAAAAATCTCATAAAATAAAAAGGCAAAATGTTTACATTCAAAACATTCAAAGAAGAGCAAGAATAAGAGATTTATAAGTCGGTTTCGTTATCAATTTATGGGTAGGTAGTATGAGATTTTCAAAACATATATATATGGGAGATATTTTTCATACGGCGTCGTTTTCATCCACAAATATTTAGTGAACAGTTACAATTCGGTTTCGAGTGTGAACACGGGGTCAAGAAAATGAACAGTGATGTTTTATTCCCTCTTCTATGTGAAAGGCAATGAACAGTAAAAATGACACTCTTTTTATTAAGTGCAATGAGTTAAAATGGAATTGGGATAAACTTCGTTAGGACAATAAACAGTGAAAATTGTGATACATTTTAAGCATTGGTCTATCATTATACAATTTCATCAATATGTCCCTCTTCTATTCTCCAGTTCTCTGAATCTGTCCCTCTTCTATTCTTCACATTTCATTTCATCTTATTTCATCAATTATGTTTTAAATTTTAGTTCAACTAATGAAATTCCAATTGGATTATTGAATCTCAGCTAAGTATATTAAATTGTGTGTTGATTTTTGCTCAACCATTACAATCCAATAACTAATATATGTTGCAGATTTATAAAATCCCAATTCAAAGAGGCAAGAGCACTAAGTTAAGTCCAACCTCAATCCTTAAT
>CAIGRF010173052.1:0-20333 GCA_903798235.1 Fraxinus ornus
AGGCTCCATGTGGTTATGAGCTTATGGGTCCCATTTAAATGAGGACCGATGGCTGCGAGTTGGATCTCAAGTGGTGGATCCCACCAACCAACAGCCACACAGACTCAGTCAGATTTTCCTTCATGTGCATCCGAGAGGCATTAACCATAATAAGGGCATCCTCTTTTCACGTGGTCCAGGAAACAAGATTGGATCTACCTATTTGACTAGGAATTCATGTGCTTAGCACAAGCTCCTGGAAAATATCAATTGATCAACTTTATTTATTGAATGACAGATAAAAAGTTGATATATATTGAAGCATTTGTGTCTTTTTTCTTTGGCCTTTAGAAGAGATAGGTGTCTGTCTTGCATGTGGTGTAAGTCATAGTCCTCGACTTTCGACTTTCACTCATGGTGTCTGTCACTTTGAGATTAATTCAAATGATAGGCAATGCATGTCCATCGAAATAGAGGCTAATGTTTGAATTTCTTTAAAAGTTGTGACAACATTGGACGATTTTCTATTTCTTTATTGGACTCGGTGGGACTATAACTTAACAATGCTTGGAGCCTAATCCATTTTTTGTGATCATCATTGGACGATTGGACTGGTTCCAGTTTAGGTCACTTGATGTGATGAACGAGTTTATGCTTTGATAAATGCTGGAAGCAATAAAAGACAATTATAAAGTCAGGTTTCCCTCGTCTACAAGAAAAACCTTAGGCGAATTGGTTTGCCTCATCAAAAGCCGTTTTCTACAGTTAACAAGAAGGAAAAGGAAGATCTAGTTTTGTCTTATGTGCGTTTGCATGCCCATTGGATTTGATTCAAGATTGTTTGAAGTCATGACTTCAAGAAGCATGTACAATTCCAGTCTCTAAAATTTGCTATATGAACGTGTGAATTAGGTTTAGATCTATATAAAGTGTTGAAAACAATGTTTAAATGATATACATCTAACCTTATTTAAAAGCTAAATTTTTTAGATCAAGTGGTTGAATACAAAGTATTACAAGTAAGTCATTACATGAACAAGAACAGAACTTGGGGCATGACTTATTGTCCTTTTGGACAAGAAACGTGATGCTCATACAATGTATTTGACTTAATTCAGATAAATTGGAGGACCTGATGGCTATTTTGTTTTTGGACACAATGTTGTAAGCAGATAACAATGTAAAAGTTTCGTAGCTATGCTTCTAGAACTTGGAGCTCTTTCTTGGAACAAGTACATAAACCAGTGTAATCCAAGTGCAAGTTTATGCTTAGAGCTTACAAAATTCTAGACTTGGAGACGAGAAATCATACTTATATGATAAAGCCTATAGCATTTATGTAGATTTATTTTAGACTTAAGTACAACATTGATGGATAACGTAGTCTGTGCTGTTTACTTATGGTTTTAGTGTTTCCTATTCTTATGGATAGTTTTAATTTTACTGATACTTTATGACTTTGCACCTCATAATTTTACTGATTCTGTTGTCCTTTCACACTCTTTCCAGGTATGTAATTGTATATTTCTCCATCTTGTATCTCCGGTATCAGGCAGGCAAAGTAACTGATGAAATGCTCTCTTTGCCGAAGTTTCCATTAATTGCTGTTGGCCTCTTCGAGGCTCTTGCTGCTGCATCTGGAATGGCAGCAGGAGGTAATTCATTCTTGATTTTTGTGACTTTTTTCTGCCCTTTTATTCTTCTTCTGGACAGGATGATGAGATAATCTTCACTGTATATTATTTATCTTTCTACGGATTTTTTAACCCAAGTTAATATATTTCTTTTATTATCTAAACTAGGCACTTTAATTCTCTGTTTATCTGAGTGTTGAACTTCACAAATGTTAAATTTTATTCATTGACTTCTGGCTTGTTCTAGCTCATATCTCTACAAATGATTAGGAGAAACGAATGTTTTCATAACCCAACTTCAATATTATCATTTCAGAGTGATTACAACTCTAATGCAGCAGAGCAAACAAGAAATAACACATAAGGCTTCGTACAGTGACAAAAAGCTGACTGAAAACACATTTTTTTCAATTCTAGAAATCTAAAAAGATGATAATGTCATTTCAATAGAATCTATGGTAAGAGAGAAGTCACACTTTAAACATAATTGATGAAGTAAATACCAAATCTAAGAATGCAGAATCTAATGGAGAATGGTAAATTTGTTTGCTGATTTTGTCCCAGGATTTTGATTACCAAGCATTCATTGTCGATGACTGCATGAGAAAAAAAGTTTTGTATATATTATTGACAAAAGCTGGGGTCAAGCTTTGAAAAAGTTTCTTTATAATTGTTGGTTTTGCAAATTTGGTTCATGCGTGTGAAATGCATTAAATTGGTTTGGTCTAAAAATGTTGTTTGCAAGAAGTTCTTACTCCGGGTTTATTCTGTTGTTAAGTTCATAATTCTGATCATTATATTTCAAATTTCTTGTCTGTTAGAATATTCATTAATCATGTAAGACATTTTGTTTTGAGGTGCGAAATTGATAAGAACTACTTGTATTTCTTCATTTTAGTGCTAGGATGATTGTTAGAGTGAGATATTGTTACTTCTGCAACACATCACTTCCTCATATTTACAGTTATTTAATAAGAGATTAAGTTCTGACTTAATTTGCTTTTCCATGCTGAAACAGCTATTCTTTCTGGCGCATCAATTCCTATTCTATCTCAGGTATTTACAATCTATAATTGATTTTTTTTTAATGGTCATAGTTGATGTAATTCTCGAACCTAATGGAGCTGCATTATCAATGATTGATGTTTTTCCCTTAGTGAGTGTCTTTTCTTCTAACTAAAGTATTCTATACTTCAGACGTAATTTGGTCATCTGGTAATCTTTGCAGAGCTTTCTTGTCTGGCAACTTATCCTATCTTCTATCTTTCTTGGGAGGAGATATAGTTTTAACCAGTTGTTTGGATGTTGTCTTGTGGCAGTTGGTGTTATCATAACCGTGGCAAGGTAGTTTGCTTTTTACCCACTCACGTATATGTAATTTTAAGAAGTCGGTGAGTTATGTCTATGAAGAACATCAATAGATTGAAAAATACAAGTTTTAGATGAAAAAAAAAAAGCTTATGTAAGCTTAGTTGCATGATAAACTTAAGACTCCAAAATTCACTCGATTTAATTTCCATATGTATATTGAAATTAACATGAGGATCATCTTATAAAAAATTCAAGTCTTATTTTTGTTCTGGCTTATTTCTTGTCAAGTTTTGTTTTGTTTTGGTGAGCATGAAACTTACAAATGGATGCTGGTACTTCAGATATACAAATATTTTTGGAAGAATGTTAACTTGAATTGAGAACAAAACAAATATTAGAACTATACATGGAAAAGAAGTTGACGACTGTTTTATAAATCTTTGAGAAGGTTGGTGCAGCACTTTTAATGATTCTGTACTTCCACTATTTGTTATCATAAGTTTGAAAATTTTCGGTATCTAGTTTTTCAATTTTTGAAGTACTTCATTGTATATCCGACTCTTAGATGCTAGAATAACAAGATGTATCTCATTTTAACAGCCCTTTAATGACCCTGTAAATGTAATCTAAGTAGAGTAATACATGACAATGTGCATGTTTTGCTAAGCCCTAAAATATACTTAATAAGCAAGCAAGTCTTAAAATAATATTTTTTGTTGGTCAAAGTTTGAAATAAGTAAGTTATATCACAAGCAACTTCTACTGTACCGTCAAAGTAACAATTTTCAAATTATAAGAAAGAAGTAACTTACAGTTTGGAAACAAAATTGTACTTGAGATAAGTTCAAACATGCTCAATTTGTAGTTATTATAGTTAAATAAACTGCTCATTTCTTGTGTGTGCTTTGCAGTGGATCTGGAGCTGATTCTCTGATGGGAGCTGGTATATTTTGGAGTCTGTTGATGATCGTTTCTTTCTTGTTACAAGCTGCCGATACAGTCTTGAAGGTACGTATCTTTCTCTGTGACATTAGAATTGGGTGGTCTTCTTGTCTCCAGTACATTCTCTTACCATGAGATTTATTGTTTGTAGGAGATAATATTTTTGGATGCTGCTCAAAGATTAAAGGTAGGCATCTTACGGTTCCTATCTTATGTACATGCAACAAGTTATGTCTTGATGTTTGGATATGTTGGCACAATGTGAAAATTAAATAGCTTACGTTTTTTTTTTTAGATCACTCCAATCTGGGAGTAAAAGTCTTGTCCCTAATGTTATTTCATTAATATAAAATATTTGCATTTATTTTGAAATCTTTGGAGTTAATCAAAATGTAGAAAAGAAACTGCTTTGTGCAGTGGTGACGTATATCTTAAATCTAATCTTGGAGCAGTTATTGGTATGCATAGTGCAAAGGTTAGCTAAATGCAGTTTCTGTGCCACCATACCAATGCATGAACCATGCTGGGTATAAATTATTTGTTGTGCTGCTTAGGAGCGTGCTTGTTGTATTCAGATACAGATAGGAGTATCATGGAACCTTTATGATACATGTATAGTATCACATCAAAGTAGTACTTTTTATGTTTGTATTATCATATTCACAGCCTAATTCTATGATACGTGCGTTCAGCATAATAAGCCTACAAGTTGATGTGATACAAGTAGTTGATTGTTGTTAGCTGAAGGCACATTTATTCTATTCGATTTCCCAAAGTATTAACATCATGTTCAAGCCTACTCTTGTATCTTCAGAAAATTATTAATTGAGTTAATGCAAGTTGTTTATCATTTGATTTTGTTTAGACATCATTTTAGCATATATCAAATGGTACAAGTACTACCATATCATATGAACACGTGGGACACAACATAGTTACATGATATTTTGCTCAGGCCTTGTACGAATCATGGGATATGTATAGCGTATATAGATACGAACAAGTCTATCTATGCTGATATTACGTAAAAGTAGTACAAATTTACTTTTGGATTCATATGGCTTTGAGATCAAACAATAACTTTGGATCCATTTGTGGCTGCATTGATGACAGGGAGGTACCATGGATCTATTTGTTGTGAACTCTTACGGATCTGCTTTCCAGGTTACTTATCAAGATTTTTAGAGCTCTTTGAAGTTATGCTTTACTGTGTACTGAAATTTCACCGAGAGCCTGAAAACTCTGTTAATACATGTACAGGCAGTTTTCATTTGCCTCCTGATACCATTCTTGTCAAACTTATGGGGTATTCCATTCAGTCAACTTCCAAATTATCTTAAAGATGGTTCAGCCTGCTTTTTGAACATAGGTACCATATCAAAGAGTAAGTCATCGTTACTCACGATTCTGCTACTTTTATTTATTCATCTTTTAATTTGTTCATGTTTTTCCCATAGACCTTTGGCAAGTTTTTCATGCATTTTAATGGTATGGCATGGCAGATTATGTAAGATCAACTGTATCCTTTTTTGGTTTAGAATTTATTTCCGAAGGAAGAAGAAACTCTTTTTAAACAACTTGATTTTGAAGTTCAAATACGAAGATGGATTCGATACTTTTTTCACACTTCTGCAAACCAATCAACATGCTCATATTTCCTATTCCTCCTGTAGATAGAACTACACTGTACTTAAGTTCATAAGTTAGAGCAAAAATATCTAGGTCTATATAAGAAGTTAAATGTTGAATTTCAATTTACTGACTCAATTATTCACCATTTCTTTTTAAAACTGAAGATGGAGGATTCTAAGCTTTCAAACCTTGTTTAACTCAGCCATTGCTTGCTCTATTTTACACAATAATTGTTAAGAATATGTGAGCGCAACAGTCTTGGGGAATATAAAATATAGGCTTTTTAATTGCTGAAGATAACATTGAAGAGTGAATTTAGAAATGTAGTGAAACTTCAAAGCACGCATAATATCTGCTATGCTTTACTGTTGAGAACGATTATTACCTTCAATTCTAACACAGGCACTTGAATTCAACAAAATTAGAAGAAGTGAAACTCCTTAAAATTATTTTTTCTATCAACATTATGGAAAATGAAGATTTGTTTGAAATTTCCTGATTGTGCAGGGATACTTTCAAACTTTGATTGCAATTCCGTAATGGAGTTTTCTGTCTATAGAACATTGGTGTTCCTTTAAGTATGGAATACAGATGATTAACTTGAATTTTTCCCACAGAATTTGCATTTCCTAGTGTTGAATAATTAAGAAAGGGCAAAGTAATACCTTATTTGTGTCACATTATAGATAAGCAATATGCCATTAGATACTTATGACCATAGCTATTGTATTGCAGAATATAGGTGTAAAAATATGATATACACATATATGATGTTTGATTTAACTCCAGTCGTATGCAAAAAATAACAGATGATGACATTTTTGAACTTACTCTGGACACAGGATGTGATGGTGCACCTTTACTGCCACTGCTCTTTATCATTGTCAACATGGGTTTCAATATTTCATTGCTGCATCTGATCAAGATCTCTTCTGCTGTGGTATCTTGTCTTGCGTCAACATTTTCAGGTATCTTGATTGTTCTATATTTCTATTTCTTTCCTGCAAGTGCACCTTCAACTAGTCAAATGTTTGTGTATAGCTTTGAAATGCAAACCCTTATTTTTTGTGAAATGCAAGTCAGTCATGCCACCATGTTGCCAATCTTATTGTACTTAAACGAGCATGTTTGTAACACTAACACCATACATGACTGAATCGGAATGCACAATGGATAAGATATTAGCTTCATTTTCTCTAGTTAGATAATATTTAGTACTGAATTTTATCCATATCAGAGAAGTCAAAACATAATTTCGATTTATAGTGACAAGAAGGACTGGAAACACCATCACTACTAGAAACTTTAGATTTTCTCCCTTCCTAGATTTCATCTTGAATTCGGTTGTCATTTCAGATCACTATGCAGTGTTCATTGTAGTCCTTATTAGTTATGAATAGAAAGTTTGTCACAGGACCTCTTGACTGAGGAAAAGCAATGAAACAATAGAAAAAGATTGTCTTCATACTCCAAAGAGAAATAGCCTTGCAAGGGAAGAAGAACCTTCAATTTTATTATGAAAAGATGCCAGTTTTATACTCATAGGCTCTAGCCCTAGCCAGCAGAATCTTCAAAACACTTAAAAGAAACAAATACTACATACTTTAAATATCAAAAACCTTTATCCAAAACTCTAATGGCTTAAAATTATGAAAATTCCCAATTATTTTGTCATTCCAACAAAGCTTCAATTGTAAATGACAAGTATCTCATACATAAATAAATATAAACAATCCTACAGAACATCAAAATAGCTGAGAATCAATGCCAAAAGTTTTGTCACGTGGCAAGCCCATTATCCCTGTTGTAGAGCTTGAAAATAGCTTTTCATGTATATGTTGTAGCCTGAGTAAAGTCCTCCCAGATCAAATTTTTTCCGGAATTGACGTTCTGCCAGATCTAAAGTTTTTTTCTGGATTGATGTTCTGCTGTTGCACTTAACTTTTGTTAGACTTCCAATTATCCAAACCCTTAAAATATATGAAATTCTATAGCTCTATTGGACGTAACTCCACGTCAAATTCTGAAGAACATAGGTTCATTTTGTTTGTTTGTCCAAACCACATCCAGCATGAGTTTAGAGATAATTTGCAACCATTGTTTTTGTCCCTAGCCCGATTAGGAAATGGGTAGTTTCTAACAAAGATTCCATGTTCCAAACAATAAAACTTAATTTTATATGGAGAAGGTGTAACATAGCACAAGAGTTCTGTTTTCTGATATTCAGTGGATGGTGCATTAGACAATTTTTTGTCAAGCATGAATCAGTGACCACATGTGAATTATCAATATAATCTCATCATGTCTTGGGTAGATAAAGGTCTAAAAAGTAATTCTCTGCGTACTTTACCTTGAAAGTTATATTTTTCTCCAAATCATTGTTTCTTAGCTTTTTCTCTTGAATCTTGTTTGCAGTGCCAATATCTGTATATTTATTCACGTTGCCTCTCCCTTATCTTGGGGTTGCATCCTCCCTTCCACCTGGCTTTGTAGCAGGTGCCATTGTCCTTGTTGTGGGTGTGCTTTTTTATACTTGGAGACCGTTGGAGAGTTCCAAACGAGACGCCTCTCTTGTGAGTTAGCTACAAACTGGATAAAGTTTCTTTGACATTCTTATCAGCATCAATGCATCGAAACACTGGAGGCAGGCACCTCTATTCGGTTAGAGGAATTTCAACATAAATAAGGACAAAAAGGTCCACTGGCATTCAAGAATATTTCTGTTCAGATCTCCTGATCTGTCATGATGTTTCATCCTCCCTTTGTTCCATTTTAAATCTGATAATCACTGTTTGGGAGGAAAGTAAGAGCTGATGTTGGGTTCTTAAGCCGGTGTTATCAAATGGATTCATGTCATTGTATTCTTGTTTGGGAAAAACTAGAGAAAATCGCTTAGTTTATAGAACAAAGAGAGCAGAATTCAATAGGTTCTTATGCTGCCTGCTTATGTACTAGAATAATAGGAACTTGATGTAAAAGGACCCCTGTTGAGTCATGATATCTGATTTTGATTGCGAAATTAAATTTAAATAATCTAAGTTAGATTGATCAGAGTAAAGTAGACTTTTCTAGTGTTAAAATAAAATCTAGGAATCGAAAAATATATTTTTATGTATAATTGATCGGGCTACCGAAAATTTTTTGTGCATTGCTTTTCTCAATTATTAGTGCAGAAATTAGGGGTGTCCAAAAGTCCCGAATCGAACCGGACCGAATCGAGCGGTTCTTCACAAGTTAAATACCCGAATCGAGAACCGATTGATATGGATCGGGTCTCGGGTCTAGAATCGAAGAACCGAATGAGAACCGAAACTAAATAATTTTTTTATTTTATTTATTGACTTAATTAAATTATTTAATTTTTTTCTAAATAAATTTGCTAACTAATTAATTTAGCTCAAACCTAAAATATGATTTTCCTATTTCTAATTTCCAACCCAAGTCTAACTAATCAAATCAACCTAAATTTTACCCAAATCTTTTTATTCTACCGTAGTGCCATTTTTGTATGGGGAAATCGAATTGGAAACCTCTCTTTATTATTGTGAGCTCACTATCTTCTCCTTGTAATTCTAACTGCCGAATGTATGAGAGCTTAACAAAGAGAGGCGCAAGAAATATCACGGGATTGGACTACGTTATTTTGTAAGAGTTAAAGTTGAACATATCATTAATTNTAATGTTATTCGACAGCTAGTTATTTATATATTTTTGAATTGGGCTACGTTAATTTGTAAAAGTTACGAATGAAATGTCATTAGTTATATTTATGTAGTGTTGCTGTAAATGTTAAAAAATTTAATTATAGCATGGAATCGAAAGGGACTGAATCGAACCCGAACGATTCCATAATTATATTTGGACCCGACGGTCCATTTATTAAATACCTGAAAATTTTGGAGCCGAGCAGAATCGAATCGAACCGAACCGATCCACGGACAGCCCTAGCAGAAATGATGCAAGCATTTAAGGTGATTTGCTCCCTCATGTACGACAAGTTTTACTCTCTTGTTTATACTCACCTTATAGCAAGATGATGCATCTGTACCTCGTATTTACTTGTGTTGGAGGTGGCGCTAAATGATATGTCTAATGGAAATTGGAATAAGAATTAGTCATGAAATATATATATATTTTTTTTAATGGTAAATCATACTCACTCTGGGGTGTAAACCCGGGTGTACATTCTTATGTACGTATATCATTTCTCTTTTTTAATTTAATTCAATCTTCCATCTTCACATGTATTTTGTAATCAATAAACATATATTTATAATTTACCTAAATTAATAATAATTTCTTGAATTAAATTTGAATCATGAACCTCCAGTTTTAATCTACGAACTTTCATATTTCAAGAACTTGACGTTTGTACCTTTAAGTCTTCTAATGATATTCTCCAAGTGTAGACTACACCAATGCTTGGATAACTTTTTCAATTAAATAAAAAAAATCTAATTTTGGACTGGATGGATCAAGAAAACAAGAAAACAATTTTATTTTTTCTTCTCCCTAGGGGCTGTTATATATAGATAAAAAAAAGTTCAATCCGAGCCCAAGTCTAATTAGACCATAAATAGTTTAATTGTGCATGTAACTTTCAAAGTAATTCACGAGTATGCTGTGAAAGCAGATCCCTCAATACCTATTTTTTGAGGAGATTTTTTTTGTATGAAGTTTGACTGTTCTTTTATGAAACTGTAATGTAATTAAATGAACTTTATGAATCAAGGTCTTCTATTGCTAAACAATTGTGCCGATTGCATTGTAGGTTAGCATGGTGAATTAAGAGTTACTGAACGATATTCAAGAAAAAGGAATTAAATCTTTTTTATTTGATTTACAATTAGAATATCTACATTTTGTAATTCATTCGATAAAAAGAAATAGGATCGATCCAATTTTGTACAACGAGGGTAGAAGTTATTCTTACCCTCACATGGAAACTTACCTTTTTCATAGACTGCCAACCAACCAAAAATGTATTAGATTCCCGGGAAATCCTCAGAACCCTCGTCTTAAAATAGTTTCCTTAAAAAATACAAACTTTACCAAAATCTTTCCTACAATTTCTCACCATCAGTCCAATACAACTAATCTTTCTCATTGCATGGCTCTCCTCCCTCTAAACACTCTTTCGCTTGTTTTCAACCCCAAAAAAACAAGATTCTTCTTTGCTCTTCCTCTTGTTGGGCCACCCCTCATCATTCTGCTTCCTTTTCTCCTTGACACTTCTTGTTCCTTCCTTGTTCAATGGGGAGTTGCTGCTCCCGGGGCGCCGCAGAAGACGCTCCAACAGGCTATAACGAGGCGGGGAAAGTCGAATCCAAGTCGAAACACGATGAAAATGACTCGATGTGTAACACAACTGCCCCACCTAAAACCATCCCGCCTTCTGCCTCTCCTAATCACTCCGGGAAGCCTTCGAAACCGACCCCTATAGGGCCAGTTTTAGGCCGGCCAATGGAGGACGTCCGCTCGACTTACACCATCGGGAAAGAGCTCGGGAGAGGACAATTCGGTGTGACGCATTTGTGTACAAACAAACAAACGGGAGAGCAATTTGCGTGCAAAACGATTGCCAAAAGGAAGCTTGTGAACAAGGAGGATACCGAGGATGTTCGAAGGGAAGTCCAAATCATGCACCATTTGGCAGGACAGCCTAATATTGTTGAACTCAAGGGGGCGTATGAGGACAAACATTCAGTGCATTTGGTGATGGAATTGTGTGCCGGAGGGGAGCTTTTCGATCGGATCATTGCAAAGGGACATTACACAGAACGCGCCGCCGCATCTTTGCTGAGAACTATTGTACAGATTGTCCACACATGTCATTCAATGGGGGTCATTCATAGGGATCTCAAGCCAGAGAACTTCCTTCTTTTAAATAAGGATGAAAATGCACCATTAAAGGCAACAGACTTTGGTTTATCTGTCTTCTTCAAAGAAGGTTACAATTTTCCATAAAGTTTCTTCCCTTTATTCTCAATATTTGAAGAAATTATTGGCAACACTGTACATTTTATTGCAGGAGATGTATTTAAAGACATTGTGGGCAGTGCATATTACATAGCACCTGAAGTGTTGAAGAGAAGATATGGACCAGAGGTAGATATTTGGAGTATTGGGGTCATGTTGTACATTCTTCTATCTGGAGTTCCTCCTTTCTGGGCAGGTATTTCATTAAAAAAATTCTCAGAATTTTCACCTTTTTGTATGGAAATTGTACCTCAATTTGATCGTATGTATCACTATTTCGGTGTAGAATCGGAGCATGGAATCTTCAATGTAATTTTAAGAGGACATGTTGATTTTACAAGTGATCCTTGGCCCTCAATCTCAAGTGGAGCAAAGGATCTTGTCAAGAAGATGTTAACTTCAGACCCCAAGCACAGGCTCACAGCGTTCCAAGTTCTGAGTATGTATAGTGTAATTGGCTTGTTTGGTTAAGTGGACGGTACAGTATTAAATGGTTTCCAAGAATAAAAAATTAAAATCTCTTCCATTTTATTGTCAAGTGACTTGAACTCAAGAATTTGTAATATTTCTTGAATCAGAATGGAATAATTATTATCTGACTTGCTGCATTGTGGTATGATTAGATCATCCATGGATCAAGGAGGATGGAGAGGCACCTGATACACCGCTCGATAATGCTGTTATGGATAGGCTCAAACAGTTTAGAGCTATGAACAAGTTCAAGAAAGTTGCACTCCGGGTAATTATACTCTTATATTTCACAGAAAGAGAGATAGAAACGCCGAGGCCATTTCTGGTATGCTGACAATACTGAACAGGATTAAAGAAAAACAGACCCGTGACCGAATTTTCTCTTTTCCTTCTTATTTCATTTACACGGTTAAAAAGTTTCGAATAAGTTTAGAACTGTTGATTTTTCTTGGGATGAGTAGGTTATTGCTGGCTGCCTCTCGGAAGAAGAAATCATGGGATTGAAACAAATGTTCAAAGGCATGGATACTGATAACAGTGGTACAATAACACTTGAAGAGCTAAAGCAAGGATTGGCGAACCAAGGGACGAAGTTGTCAGAATACGAAGTTAAACAACTGATGGAAGCTGTAAGTTCACTAAAACTGTAGCCTAATGTCAGAATGTGTTTGATGTCTCGTTTTTCCACTACATTATGATGCTCTCTTTTTCAATAAACATAGGCCGATGCTGATGGGAATGGAACCATAGACTATGAAGAATTCATTACAGCAACAATGCATTTGAACAGAATGGACAGAGAAGAGCATCTGTACACTGCCTTCCAGTATTTTGATAAAGATAATAGCGGGTAAATGTACTTAGAATATGCTATCTTTGTTACTTTTCTAGAATGTAAAACTTAAGGCTTGTTAGTACAAAAGTTTGGTTTTACACAATAGCAACTTAATAGAAAAATTGGCTTAATGCTTACCTGAGCCGATATGACTTTTTTTCTCTGATCAGGTACATCACGATAGAAGAGTTAGAGCAAGCTCTTCGAGAATTTGGCATGAATGACGGAAATGACATAAAGGAAATCATTTCTGAAGTTGACGGTGATAATGTAAGCTCATGAATTTTTCTATCCTAAGAATTATATTAACATACCGAACATGGAACTACTGAAGAAGATAAAAGAAATCAATGCCATGTGAAAAAAACCATCTTTGTTCTTCTAGGGAGCTCACTTCGGCAGAAATTCACATTTGTTTCCTTAAGGGCATGTTTGGTATGCGGTACTTGTCATGATTGGACACTGCGATAGTCACATTGTCCGGTGATGTAAAGTCAAGCTTACCAAAACATGTCATTAGTGATGTAAAACATATAACCTAAAGTGAGTGTCCAAATATATGCAGGATGGCCGGATCAACTATGATGAGTTTGTAGCCATGATGAAGAAAGGTAATCCCGATGCAGCAGCGAATCCCAAGAAACGAAGAGATGTCTTGTTTAATAATGTTGAATAACTCGAGCAAAGGGGAGAATCTAGAACTTCATCACTACATTTACCTCAATTTCTTTAACAGGGTTGTGTAAGATGTTAAAACCTCTTTTTTACTATCTACAAGTCCTAAAAATTGGAGGAAAATCTTCGAGGAGGTTCTTCGTTGAAGATTACTTGTGATTGAGGTCGATGTAATCCGAGATATTGTTAGATTGGTCGGATTAGTTTCATATATGTAACATTGGAATCAAGTTTATGGCTCCCATATAACTTGGGGGAAATGGGAGTCTTTAAATGTATGTGTATATTCCAATAGAAATAGAAAGAATTATATTTGTTATATTGATAGCAAATAATGTGTTATATATAGTAGTTTCGACCTCGAGCACACATATATGACGTACATTGCACGAGCGTTCTTCTCTTCCAACGAGAACTTAGTTGTTTATGTCCATTCTAAAGTTAACATTTCAAGTCACGACAATCAACAAATTTCATCGAGGAGAATTAAAGAAGAAAAAATTTAACAAGTATATTCTATCTTTGTTTTGAACTTTTTATTCACGCCCGTATTCTATTTGTATATCTCTGAATTTGTCATTTTTTCTTTTCTTTTACCTCGTATTTTTAACGTGGGCCAACTTGGAAAATGAGGTCAATTTGCCTCGGGCCTAAAACCGATCAAGGGCCCGAATTTGGGCTATAAATAATACGTGGATGATAAGTTCGAGTGGAAATTACATTTTCCATTTTATTTACAAATTCAAGATTTACATTTTAACATTTTTTTATCTACTTATAAGTAAAAGTGAAATGTTCACTCCTACAATTTATTAGTTAACTAGCTTATATCACTCCTCCAAACACGTCAAATTAAATACACCAAATTTATTATCCAAAATCCCCAAATTAACGTGGTACCAACAAAATTCCTCAAATCATAGTACATCATCCATTCGAAATCAAAATCAAAACTATGATAACCCAAAAAATTTCAAAACATCCCAAAGATTTCTCATCTTCAGATCTCAGTCCATTTTACTCCAAACTTTGAGTATCAATTCCAATATCTTCTTTCTACGAGAGTGTTTGATAGAGATTAAAATTGGATTAAAATTGAAAAACTAGCCGTTATTGTTGACTTTTATTAGATGAGTGAGATCCAATAACTGCTATATTTTCAATTTTAATCCGATTTTAAACCTCCCAAACAGGCTCACAATTCAAATATTATAGTATTTTTGAGTCAAATACTTGATAGGAGTCTTAAAATAACATGATTGACATGACAAAATATAGTATATATAAGTTGTTGAAGTATCCAATGTAATGTATTCCAGTACACAAAACATGACAAAAAATACAGTATGTAATCTACCATATATATAATTCATTTGACATAACATCGTAACAAAATATGATTGACGAATGTAGCAAAATGTTATATTTGCAACCACTAATTATTCAAGATTCACATAAGAACATATCGTGATTTTCAACATTCCATATTTCATAAATTATATAATATTACTCCTCTAGACATGTCATAATTGCTATAGAATATGAAATACAAGACGAAAATAAGTATTATATTGTGCACTAAAAACGTGTTAGCGTTTTTAGAATTATCTTTCTATATCAGGTTATACATGAAAATTTCCGTAAATTCTAACATGAAGAATTTCGATCTCTTCAATTAATTTGCCAAATCCAAGAAAATTATAAAAATTAACCTACAAGTGTTAAGAGACCTAAGCGCACTGCGCACACATCATATACACATGGCTTATTAGACATATGTGTACGGTACATGATCATTGAGACCTACAAATATTTAAACTCGATCTACAAAATATACACGTTGATATCCACAACTCGTAATTAGTGGTGAATGATACATGTATGTCGAGAATACTGTCCTTGTTTGACCCACATTTCTTAAAACTTATTTACAGCCAAATATTTTGTGGGATCTACAATTTTTATTAACTTTTCAATTATTTATTTCACCAATTTTTATCAAAATTTACTAAAAATTTAATTTATGTCGAAACCAAACAGGGGCATATACATTTGAATTTGTTTATATAAACTTTTTCTTAGGTTTGGCCACCATGTGATGTCCTATCAAGCATGTGCCATTTGAAGAAAATTAACTTGAATTTAAACCTAGTATTTGACCGTCAAACAAATCTTATTTCTCCATGTTACTAGATTTAGTCTTCACGCCTAACATATATAATCTTGTAAGTCCATTGAACTTGTACATGAACCCATACAAGCAAATGAATCTCATCATATCAAAATGTAAATCATATCACAATGTAGCCCCACCAAAAAGGAAAAATGAAGAACGGATAATGCACATTATTAGATACAACAATGTCGAATTTACTATTATTCTTTAATCGTGATAATGACACATCATTACCAATTTGTGTTATAATCGTTGGTGTTATTTTTTATCTCTACACATACCACCGCTCTAACAAAAATTCCCTATACCCCTATCATATACTTCAGGTTGGTAGTTTCTATCGCATGTCTAAAATTAAGCACTGAAATTTCACAACGGATTTAAAAAGTCACGTACAAACTCTTGCGCTTAATCATTGGGATTGCATCCTTTATCTTAACGTGACCGTTATCTTGAAGTTAGTCCCTGCTCGTTAATGATGTCTAGTTGGACGCTTGAAACACGTCTTCTTTCCTAATTGATCAAATTTTAGGATTGCATCTAAATATGTGAAGTTTGTTTAAATATAACATTTTTAGGTACAATTTTTTTTTGTAATAACTAGAGGCATCCAATATTATGAGTAGATGTGGAAGTGGTCTTTACTTTAGGAGACAATGCTATAAAAGATATGCATAGTGATAAATTAAGTAATAATAGGGAATATGCTTCAATCTTCTTTTATTAAACATGAAGACATCTTTGTGAGGATAATTAAATAATCTTTTTTTTGGCTTAATTATATACTTTTTGTTCCTTGATCCGGGGAGAAAGTATAAAAGATATATTTAAAAAAAAAAAGTACCTTGCCTAAAAGAAAACAGTGCCCACATGAGTAAGAATCCAATGAACTTTTGTTAATGGGGACGGTGTAGTTGATAAAATATGTACGACGTGTTTGATGCGTCGTATTAGGTAGCAATATACTGAATAATGAACGAGGATTTAAATTATTATTATTTATTTATGTTCACATATTTCAATATACGAAATATATCATTTTTTATGTGAAAAGGAAATAAGGGTCATTTTTGTATGTATAGTTGTTCATGGAAACTAATGGAGATATACTCAAAAAGTTATATTCTTTTGAAGTGGGTTGAATGTTTGTAAAAGCATAAATACGTGACTACGTCAAACTATTGATATCATATTCGATACTTTGAATTAGACAACGCTAAATAAAAAAAATATATCAATTTATTTCATATTTTTTTTCTTTAATTATATTCAATTACTTTTATCTTAGTAAACACGTCAAGTGTTATCGCGTATATTTATGATCACACGAATTTGATTGTAGTTACATGCAAGCAGACGTGCATGGACGACTCACACAATACAAAAAAACTCCATTTTTAACGAGGTGGTCTCTAAACAATTACAAATCACATCATATATCTATCTAGACAATTTGTTTCATATTTATTTGAATCATAAAGTATAGTATTTTTTTATAAAAATATGAATATTCTAGCCACCCCTTTCTATTGTTTTACTATAATCCCTCAACCAATGTGACATTTGAATTGTTTAGACACACACATTGTTACCTAAAATATGTCAATCATGACTTTTGACACCAAAATTGCTTTAGTATGATGGTGATACATTTATAGGGTGGGGCATATTGCAAATGGCACTCTTTTTAAGCCACGTATAGAAATTTATTCCCACCAATAATTTGTTACTTTTCAAGGTGTCGACCTCTCTTAGGCCACTCTTTGATGCTCCAACACATCCAAACATTATCCATCTTACTTCAGAAGTTGTAATATTATTTATTTATTTTTATTCCTTATCAACCACCCCTATTAGATTGGAATCATTTTATTCACCTAACATAGATATTCCCATGTTTTATTAATGTTTGGTTTGTTTCTTATCCAATTCCAAGCAAACAAATTAGTAACGTTCTAATATCTTGACATGAAAAAGACGTTAGCGACGCGAATATGAATGGATAACATTTTCTTTAATATATAACGTGTTGTATTTGAAAATAGGAATTGCTTTGATTATCTAGAAGCACGGTAAGGTAAATATTTTATTTGATTTTCTTTCTTTTTCTTACTTTTGTTTGGTTTAAATTGAAAATAAACGTATTTCAATTGATGGGATATGCCTATCGAAACTCAATGTACGGCTAGAGTTGAGTGTTGGAGACTAAAATGCCACGGAAAGTTTGTATAAGAGCGCTAAGATAAAATCACTTTGCCAAAAAAATGTAGACAAATGTCTTAAACATAACGAGAGTTGATAAGATATGATTGAATGAAAAAGTTGTTAGACAGTCCAACGATGAAATGTGATGTGATATGATCTCGATCTATCTGATACTATAGCATGATTCGAGGGTTGCGCTAATCAACTTTAACAGTCATAATAAGCCGGTGAATTCATTTCCAAGTCTAATACGCATCAAGGTGGCTTTAAGGCCGTTCACACCATGATTTTGACTTGCCTTGTATATCTATACACAATAATTACAACAATATACCTAATCTATCGTATAAGCTTTAATATGGTGAATGTGTACCACGCTAAGTAATATAAAACCCAATTTTGACCAATTAGAATCCGTGTGGACCTATCCAAATCTTAGGAAATATCACCAACTACATATATATGATCATCAACAATGTACTAATTGACAAGGGGAGATTTTCAAGAAACTTCAATTTCAGTAAATAATTGGTGTACCTAATTTATATCTATATATATCATTGGAGTATAACTCTTTATTTGGGAAAATTATATCATCGATCCTCGACATATAGTTAGAGTTATAAGTTGGTGCCTAATCTTAAAAAATAAACAAGCAGATTACCCTTAATTATAGTTGTGAAATTAATCCTTGAGACATAAAAGATCCATATATTCGTAAATTGTCTCGTGGTGACTATTAAACAGTTATTGTCATTTATAATTGATCGTGCAATTATAAAAAAGGTTAGACAAACTCGATACTTGAGCAATAGGTTGGACAACATCAATAAATTTTTTTCTTCATATTTTTTCTATTCCTAGCATAAAAAATGTATTAAATTATATAAAACGATGTATACCATTTTCCAATTGTTTTTAGGGATAATTGCAGCAGCGGTACCAAATCTTTCATTTACAAGCAGATTTTGCCCAAATCTTTAATTTATGTCACCCACGGTACCAAGCCTTTCATTTTTGCCACCAATGATACCAAACCTTTCAAAATGTCCGTAGTTGAAGTCCAAATGAATTGTTTATGTTAGTTGACCAAATAATTGACTTTGACTGATTTTAAAATGTTAAAATGGGGATTTTATATTTTTAATAATAAAATAACCAAAATTAAAAACCTAGTCCACCTTCTTCTCCACCCACCCACCCCATCCCACCCCAGCCCAGATCTGCAAATCTGGGAAATCAACCTCTTCGAATCCATAGAGTTAGAAACCTGTTGGCCAACTATGTAGATCTACGTTGGCGGATTAGAGATTTGGACTTAACAACTGGTCAAAAATAGAGCTCCTCGATAAAAATATGGATTTCTTGCTGAAATAGTCCGTTGAAAAGACTATCTTGACCAAAGATGATAAGAAGAGACAAGAGATTGAAAATGGCTCAGAGATTTTCTGTATGACGTCTAAGCAAATTTTTGGTAATGTCCATTTCTTGATGTTAATTTGCGGGGGCGCTTGTTGCGGCTACTGCGGCCTGTTTGTTGGTGGATTGCGATCTTCGGCACGATGGAGGTGGGTGGATTTTGGTTCATTTGGTTGAGGTTGGGTTAGGGAAGGTGGGGATAAGTGTGGGGAGTGGGAAGAAGATGAACTGTTTCACATAAAGTTTTGAGTTTTTGATTCAATGATCAATCAAGATGAAATTTTGGACTAAATGCACAGGCAGAGTTCTTTAGAGCCACTGCCATTGGCCCATTGTAACAGATCATACATTCGGTTCCGAGGACTCCATTCCCGAGCTTGTTGAAGCGTTCTTGAAGTTCCAAACTCAGATTTGCAGTTTTGGGATGGGGGTTGGTGGAGAAGAAAAATGTGGAATGAATTTTTAATTTTAATTATTTGATCCTATGTAATTTTCAATCATCGTTTCGTGGTCCGAATTAACTATTGAATGTTTAGCTTTGATTCCCAAACTTTGAATTTATTTCATTTTTGCCAATTTTCATTCATTTCTTCAAATTCTACCAATTTGCATCAAGTTTAACCTAACAAACATAATTAACACATAATTAAGTTATAACTCATCCACATCACTCTCAAATACTTTAATTTAATGGTTTATATAAGTGTACAAAATACACATATCAATTTACATAATTTGTTTTAAAAATTTACATTTAAAGAAAAAACAATATTTATAAAAAGGTATGCAAAATGTTGCCTAAGGAAATATATAAATTGTGATTTGTTATATCAATTATTTTTTTTCAGCTATTTAAAATGTTACATTTACAATTATTTTCAGCAACATAGTAATACTTTTGTAGCCATTATACAAAATATAGAACGTAAAATATAAATTTATAAAATACGATATGCAAAATATAATTGCATATACATATAAATTTATAAAATACGATATGCAAAATAATTTTATACGTAAATTTAATTTTTTTTCTATTTTTTAGTCATATATTCTTTAAAAAATATTATTTCAA
>CAIGRF010173060.1:0-14746 GCA_903798235.1 Fraxinus ornus
ATAATGTAGCATACACAACGTTGATGAAAAAATAAACATCCAAATGTAGGGTTCAAATCTTGAATAAATTTTTCAGTAACAACTTTGTTTACACTAGCATTATCAAAAGTAAAACTTTGAACCATTTCTTGCATACTGAATATTGGAGAGTAGAATACTGAATATTGCGTAAAGAAATTAGACATAGATTGATATGAAGTTGTAAAAAAATTTCCATATTTATAGACAAAAGAATATATCTGTTTTAACTATATTTAATTTTCAAATTCAAATTTTGACAAGACAATTGTATGCATGAATTTTAGCTGCCTGCACGCAGTTATTGTAGCTGCTTGTTAAATTGAAAATTTAATTTTTATTAATACGAGCCGGACATGGATCGTTTCGACTTGTGTGGCTCGCCGAGCCACATTGGCGGCTCGAGCCGACGCCCTAAAATGGGGCTGGCCCGAGCCTTGGCTAGGTGCAATCGAGCCCGAGCTCGAGCCGGGCCCTGCTCAGGTTTTTTTCGAGCTGAGCCCAAGCCGACGAGTTTTTTTGCCATCCCTATTCATTCGTGAAACAAAATTACAAGTAAAGTTCAAAAAGAAGTTTCAAAGTTTGACGAAAGCTTAAAATAATAATAAACTAAGGAACTGGGGCAGATGGGACTTTGGTAAAAGGGACTTCGTGCTCACTATCCTCGTCGGTAGGGGTAATACAAACTCCTTTGCCTCCAATAACTTCTCAAGCTCTTTCCTTTGCTCCTCAAAAGCCTCTACCAAGAAGGAGACGTCAAACCCCGGCCTTTCCTTTTTACTATGTTTTATAATTTCTCATAATGCTACAATATAAGCATCTTGAGCTAACAAACCAAACCCAAGAAAGACCCTCCATTCCTCTACTGCTTTAGAAGATCTAACCTCAGCCTCTGCCGTCCTCTTGGTGAACTCCTCAGCTCTTTTGTCAGCCTCATCAGCTCGGACTTTTTCATCTTCAGCCCTTTTTTTTCATTATCTGCTCAGGCAGTGGCTTTATCCTCCCTCCCTCCCCCCAAATTTGTAAAACTTTGTTGTCATCCATAAATTTAAATTCTGAGGTCAACCTTGCGTCCAGTTCCACTCCCATTTTATTGAAGCGATCTTCGTAGTCTTTCTCATTCTCAGCAAAGCTCGCCTTTTCTGCCTCCATTTTTTTTTCAAACAGGCCTAAAGCTTGGTTTTTTACCTCTAGCATTTTATCAAGCTTGGCATTTACCTGAGAATAAGAAAGCAACTTAAGTTACAAAATTGATAAATGCAGGAAATTAATAAGTATGGGAGCTTGGGTAAAATACCTTATCATTGTATAAAATGGATATGTGGTTGTGGAGCTGAGTTTAGATTATAGCCTCACCAATAGGCATCTCGGCTAGATATTGCATCTCCCTTTCGTCCCAACTTCTGGCAAGGAGGGTAGCCAATTCCCTCAAAGGGGAAGGGAATGCAGCAGTAGACTCCCTCGAAGAAGATGAAGCTCGTAGAAAGTCAAGAAGTATTTCAGGTTCATGCCCCACTAGATTATCAATGTTTAGCCTCTGTAAGTCCATGCATCTCTTTTATGACCTCAAGGAACTAGCCCCAGAGGTGGTTGGGACAAGAGTTGCAGCTGGAGTCGACCTTTGAGGTCTCTCTGGTGAAAGGTTTTCAGAAGGTAAGGCCATATGAATGGCCCTCGTTGGTACTTCTTCAGATTACCGTTGCTTAAGAGGTTGAACTTCCTGCTCAACCTCTACCTCCTCAGGTTGGCTTATGACCTCGATAGGGGCTCTTTTCTTACATTTTGCAACTACTGCTGCCTTATACCCCAACATTTCTAGATCTTGGCCTGAAACAAAAATGGATATACATCAGTATCACATTCAAGGTAAATATTAATTAGAGTACTTGGAGTATACTCACGAGAAGAAGCTAGGACCGAAGTCATAAGTCGAGTTGACGCTGAGGTCGGTAGCAAAGACTGGAATAATCCTACCAAATTAAGCTTGTGTCTAAGATCACAAACTTGTAGGATCTTTGCTTCTTGGGGAGAGCTAGAGTCGACTTGTCTTTGTGTAGCCAAGCTCAAGGTAGCTTTTTGTAATCTGCAAGGGAAAAACTAAATCAGTTAGGAGGGTGATCTTAACACAAAAGCAGGAAAAGAAATTGAAGGTAATGTTCACTTACATAATGGATGATAGAGAGTAGAGTCTCTATTCACCTCACCAAGATGGAACTGTCATTCTCCCAGTACAAAGAACTTATCTTTCCACTTTTTTTTTTATTGAAGATAGAGTATCTAACACTAACGGACCTTACATCCTAGATCTAACACTAGCATACCACCAACTGTGTTTTTCCTGTCCTCTTTAAATGTAAAAAGGGAATTGAATTGAGCTACACTTAACTCGGGGTGACCTAGTTTACTCCACAAAATTAAGGTTGCCACCAAAGTCCTCCACCTGTTAGGGCAGAGTAGGGTAGGAGTTATTCCCTATTTACGTATAATGTTAGGGAATGAGAGTTTTAAACCAACATTTAGAATAACTGAATTTAAAGCTACACATCCTGCTGGTGGAGCATTAGCTCGGTTAGATGAGGTCAGATTACTAGTTCCACCGAACTAGGAATACTATTCTTAGCCCTTAAATCGGCAAGCATATCTACCGTTATTACCGACCTATAAGAGTCTCCCCTCCACTCCTGAGTATTTCCCCCACTACCCTCTTGAGACCCAACATCTTCTCTCTCACGGTTTTGTTCCATATTTCTAAAAGTACCTAAGTGTTCTGGGTAAACTGAAGTAATGATGGCTGAAGTTAATATTTCCTAACAGCCCGAGAAGAAGAAGAAGACGAAGAAGGTACTGTTTCCTCCTATTGGTTACCCCAGGAATGTACACTCGATTCGTCCGAACTCATATAAACAATTGAGGTAAAATGCAACAAAAGGAAAAAGAAATAAATATATTTTTATTGAAGGGAATACCTGAATATGGACGATGTCACTTAGAAAATAAATAAAAATACGAAGGAAATTTTTTTCTTTTGAAAGCAAAAAAAAATAAAAATGAAGGGGCAAAATCTATTTAAAGGGAATGAATATTAAAAGATGCGATTTGGGCTGCTAGATGATGAAATGGAGGAAAAAATGAATGGTTGGATTTAATCACTTCAGAACAACGTCGTTCCGCTGAAGCTTCTAGAGGAAGATACTAAACGTGCATGACAGCTCATTAACAAGTTACAATGTGACACTTGTTCGTGTTATTTATTGCTGTAATGGTTATGAAAATAGAAAAATGTGCCGATTTTGTTCAAGGTCAGCCCGTCACCAAGGCGAGCACCGACCTGGGGGTAACTGCTGACATCCGACCTCTCGTTAAGTACAGTTTGTTGTATGCATTAAACTCGTGCTAATTTAAGCTCGAATATTTGAGAACAACTCGTATTAGTTATTGCTGAAGTTCAATGAGATATAATGATTGAAGATTCCTTACATATTGTACAAATAGTCAATCAACAAGTGACATTTGAAAGGTCTTACATCAGCGCCCACCAATTCCACCAATCAAATTTGCCTTAGCTTTGTTCCCTAATTAGTTCATTAATTGTTGGAGACCACATTTAAGATTAAACTCATATTGACCTGATGAGCCGAGCTCGGTAACCAATCCAAACATGTCAATGATGTATTTTCTCAACTCGGTACTGTAGCTGATAAGACAAGGAAATGAAGAATGCATGCTAATCCTTCCCTAAAGGAAGAATGAGAGTCTTGGAGAGTCGGTGAAGAAACAAAACTCAAAGCACTTCATATTTCAAATATCTACTCGAGAAAAAAATAGCAAACTTGTGGTTACAATTGTAATTTGCAAATCATTATCAATAAAATTCTTATTTACATTTTAAGTTGGCTTGAATCTTATTCATACAATTTTCGACGTCAACAATAGTTATAATTAATTATTGATTTTGATTTTTATTAAAATTGGGAAGGGGATAAACTAGAAACAATAGATAAACTAATTTACAAAAGAAAAAAAAAAAGCCTTTTGCCTAAAAAAATCAAAATTGAAAAATCATATATACGTAACTTTCTTCTTCCGTTACCCGATATTCGATAGACAGTCGCAAAATTCAAAAGCATTACCTTTCTCAATCTCACATACTTTAATGGGAAAATCTCTTCCTACTCCACCCAGACTACAACAACTCGCTCGAGTCATCACTTCCAACAACAGGCCTCGCCGCCAATCCCAGCTCAGGCCCGTCTTCAAGACCCGCCCGATTACGTCCCCTGAGCCCACTGGACTAAGACCAGATTCGCCTGAGCAGCTGAGGTTAAATAAAAAGAATTTAAAGATGGAGGCGGAGAACTCTGAGCAGCGGCGGCTGCCACTATCGGAGGTGGTGGCGGACTGTGTCAAGAGGTGGTTCCAGGATACACTTAAAGAGGCCAAGGCTGGTGACACGGCCATGCAGGTGCTTGTGGGCCAGATGTATTATAGTGGATATGGTGTCCCCAAAGATGCCCAGAAGGTATATTTGATTCGATACCCCAAATTCATCCCCATATTGGTCAAAGTTCCCCCCTTTTATTTTGTACAATTTACACATAACCTGTATATATGTTTAATAGTTGTTTAATGTTTTGATCTTTTCTTGAGTTCTATATAAGATTTCATGCGGAGTTTGCAAATATAAATAAATTTAGGGAGTTGGTGAAAGTAATAATGGTTTTTATTTTTATTTTATGAGAATCGGTAATGATTTAATCACAAGTAAGTGTCTTAATTAATTTAACCATATGATTTTGCTAAGAAAGTTGATTTTTGAATAATTTGCTGAGAAAATGTGAGAGCACTCAATTCTTTATCACTTTCATTTCTGCCTTGATAAATTCATGAATAATGAAAGTCATTGGAGTGTGGAGTACATATGAGATTGTATTTTGTATAACTAATTCACAAGTAGTTTGATTTTCTATTTTGGATTTAGGGAAGAGCTTGGATTAATAGGGCTTCAAAAAGCAGATCTTCGGTTTGGAAAGTTGTAGATAAGCATCCAGGTCTCGTTCTTTCTGTTTCCCAATATTTGCTAATAGTAGTAGTTCCGTTTGTTGCTTCTTAACGTTCATCTTTCACTCTTGCTTTAGGTTATAATGCAAGTGACTCGGATTCTGATTATGCAAAGGAACTTGCCAAATAGAAGAAGGCGTGGTTTTCATTGACAAATGAAATGAAACGGTTAGATGAATTGTCCTCCAAATATCTGGTTATCATAAGGCATGTCTGATAAGTTGATTTTGATGTTACAAAACAATAGATATTTTGAGGATATTACATTTCCTTTTTTATGTTTTTGAATTATTTTGTATCCTGTATCTTGTGTCTACACACTCCTAGCCGTCGTTTGTTTATCTTTTTTCATCCATAAAAATGAAAAATATGACCGTTATCAATCACATCAAATCATCAATTTTGAATTTCTATCTTTTATTTGGCCCAATAACGGCTATATTTTTCATTCTCATTATATAATAATGAGAATCAAACAGGCCTCTATTATATTTTTAGAATTATTTACAAGAAAAACATGAAATTGGACCGGTTAGGTTTAGTTGTCAACTTTGTCTATGCAGCGAAAGAAATTAATATTACCTCTTCTACTTTTCTGTAACTTGAAAAAATTAGGTTGTCGGGAAATCAATTGGTGATAACAACAGTCTTAGATGTGCTTATTCAAACTCTTGGTCATTTTGAATCTTAGGAATGTTCTACTAAGAAAAGCTTCTCTATTATGCAAATCAATAAAGAAATTTGCCACTGTGTGATGCAGGAGTGTAACAAATTGATGACGAACAATTGAAAATAAAAGGAACGAGAAAGAGAAAGAGGATCCAAGAAGAGAAGAATTGAGTGCAAAGAGGAAATCAATTTTATTCAATAATCAAGGGTACCTACTACAATGAATAAGTCTTCTATATAAAGAAACTAATCTAAAATTGTAATAAACTAAAACTCTATCAAAATATTAAATCTAATTTAATCTAATCTAAACAAGCATAATTTTTTTTTTTTTTAAAAAAAAAACTCTATTTTTAAAGTCCTGTCTAACTTCTATTTTTATCCTATCTCTATTTTTATCCTATCTCTATTTTTATTCCACTGTGAGTAGGCTATTCATCGATCCTCATACTTGCAACTATGATCTCCTTGTTGTAGGACAAAAAAAATCAGCAGTTTAGTCATGAATTGGTATGAATCAGTTGTAAAATAATCATTAACTAGCACACTTGGTATTATCTGTATAATTAAGCATCAGTAAATTCTCATGATAACAAATTTGAAAAAGGTTTTATGCTTGTCTTGGCTAAATATCTGGGTAACATAATATGCATATACTTCTTAAGCATTATATATAGTGTTCTTTGTTTTGTGGAAACGAACTTAAGATGAAGTACATGTACTCAAGGTGCAAAAGACCTTAATATTTCCTTAATTGAATTTCATAATTGCAGTTTTTCATTATATATGATTTACTTTTTGCTTCAATTTAAAATTAGTTAATCTCTAATTAGCAATTAGCAATATTTAGATCCCATGGACGCTAAGAATTTGACAGTTCTAATGTTGTGTTCTTGAGGTGACTAAGGTTGTACTATTGAATTCTTATCTGTTAGTCTTGCACTTCCCTTTCTTATACATGTTAACATTACTTTTATGCCTAGGTCATTTCGCTAGATGCTAATGTGGTAACATCTCGAGTTCCATAACTAATTTGATATATCACAGATTTTTTTATTTTTTTATTTAAGCTGCAAATTCTGTGCATGAAATAGTTTTGGATCTTTTGCCCATTATAATTGATTAGGGTAATGTATAATGGCATAATATAATAAAACAAATGAAAATCGTAATAGAAATTGAAGAAGAAAACTGTATCATCTATTGTTCTGGAATGTTTGGGATAAGCTGATTCAATTTTGTCCGGTCGTAGGACCTTTAAGCCTTTTCGTATTTATCATAAAGTTGAGATTTCAATTTCCTTATAAGTCGAAAACGAGTCCTTTGATCATTTCTCATGCCTTATTCGTAGATGACATGTTTTTAGTTGATGAGATTAAGACGATAAATCATACATTAGAACTTTGGGAGATTACTTTAAAATTTAAAAGTATCTTGTTTAGTCAAATCCACAGTCATTGAATGTTCTTATTGTCATGTTAGGCTACGAATTACAGAGATACCCCTTATGGGGTGGAGTCCTATATTCGACATGTATTGAAAACTTGGGACACAACAATCAAGGAACATTCCCTAACAAGACTTGGTTTTACGAACCGCAGGTGTGGCTGCCGAGGTACAACACCTCAAGGCCGCCTTTCCCTCATTCTTAGGCCGGCAAGCCCAAACAACTGACATACACGCACGCATTAAGTAGGATGTTAGGGAGAATATCTGCATATGATCATATCATTAGGGCACTATTTGGTAAAAATAGGCCTCATGTCTAGCTGTTAGCGTCCTTGTCGTGCTGAATGGAGAAATAAGTATTCTCAATGCGTGACATTCTCCCCCATTTGAATTCACTTACGTCCTTGTAGTGAAAAAAGAGTTTCGCATCAATACGCATCCATTCATTGCAAGAATAACAATGGCACCACTCTATATGGACAGGCATTCACAAACTTACAGTAACTCGTACTTACCGCTTTTGACACCAACCTTCCCCCTCTGCCTCTCTGAGCATTAGTTCCTCGGGTGGACGACCTCCAAATCGCATCGCTTCAACGCATGTCGAATAAAACACACAATCTTCATCATTGTGCCTTACGATGTGCGCTTCTCGAAAGGCACCTAGGCAATTGTGCAACGCTGCCCTTTTTCATCCTTCTTGCCTACAGCTTCCTTCGTCGTGTTCCGCCAGCTTGCCGACATGATTCGTGGTCCAAAATCTTTTCTCCACAAGAACACACGACATTGTCCCATAACAACAACGCATGCTCGAGCGGACCCGCTCTGATACCATCTTTCACGGACCGCAGGTTTGGCTCTCGAGGTACAACGCCTCAAGGCTGGCTTCCCCTCATTCTTAGGCCGGCAAGCCCGAACAACTGGCATACACGCATGTTATGAGTAGGATGTTAGGGAGAATATCTGCATATGATCATATCGTATATGATCATATCATTAGTGCACTATTTGGTAAATATAGGTCTCGCATCTAGCTGTTAGCGTCCTTGCCGTGCCGAATGGGGATATAAGTATTCTCACTGCGTGACAATTGGACACGTGTGGCATGCCATGTGGGTTTCTTGTATTTTCTAATTTCTTAGATATGAGGGACACATACTAGTTATGTTACGGAAGTGACAAGAACTTTTTTGTAATGTTAAACCAAACAAGTTTTTAATTATTAAATGATTTTTTGTGGAAAAAGTCAACATATAAGAATAATTGTAGAAACTTCATGTTGAATTATTTTATGTTATATTCTATTCGATACATGAATATTTTCTTTCGTTGACGTTTGGCATTAGTAGTATAGAGTATAAATGATGTAGGAACGTAACAATTTGATAATGAATAATTGGAAAAAAAAAGAATGAGAAAGAGAAATGGGACAAAAAGAAGATGAAATTAATGAAAGAGAAAATCAATGGTTGCTCATAATGAGAAGAATCTGGGACTAGCAAGCAGACCAGACTGTAGAAAATGATTGCCATAACGGTGGCTCAAATGTTTTTTTGATAAGGAAACAACTTTGTTATATTGAAAACGAAACTTTTATTCAAGTGATGTCCAGTCAAATAGATATCTTTATGTGAGTGGTTCAAATTTTTTCTTAAATATACTTATGGATCGGGTCAAAGAAACACACAATAAAGCATAATAATTATCGTAGTCTTCGATCTTATATTGTGCACCAAAAGTAAGCTCAGAAGTTTCATGATTGAAAATAATTTGTTTTTTTATCTTGGCATGAAATTTAAGAACATTGATAACAAAAGAACAAACAATATGACGATAATAATAGGCAACATCCAAATATCTATAGGAAAAGTATGTAAATGGACAATTGCTTTTGACACTAACATAATCAGTTGTGGTAAACATAATCACACAGTCAATCTGTCAGTAAGTTTTATCCAAGGATTGGAGTACGAGAATGTCGTCAAGTAAGATTTCAGGATTCAAACCGCTCAGAAATTCCGACGTTGTGTGGTAGGGAGATTCATAAATATCAAAATTGTGTAATAACTCTTTGACGTGGGCTAGATATTAACAGTACATGTGTCATACCTATAGTGCAAAAGGAAGTGATTTAGTATTTGAGTTCGATAATACATAGGGAAGTATTTGTTACTTAATATTCATTTCATCTTATCCTACAAAATGATAGTGCATTGACTTAATCGATCAATTTTATGTAAAAATGACTTCCAATAACTTTTAGCAGAGTCAACACTAATATATTAGAATGATAAATTTGAAGGGAGTCAATCAAGGTGTGAAAGTCAAAGTACTTGTTAAGATTATCGAGTCAGTCTTGAAATGATTCGGGACCAGCCTAGCTATCAAACTCCCACAATGATAAGGTAATTCGTCTAGAAGAATAAATAATGAATGTCATCAAGATACTCACTAAGGGAGATAATTATATTAATAAGGGAAAGGGGAAGGCACATTGTCGATGTAATGATCCAATGACTTGGTGTAGGTATAAGTGTTATTTTAGGGATAATACATAGGCGTTTGGGCTCCATTTTAACGAGGTTGTGAAAAAAAATTATTTGGAATACTAATTTTTTCGCTTAATATTGGCATAATGTCAAGGGAAGTGCCGAGATAAAACAATTTTTTCTTAATTTTGCTATATTGTACTTCTTTTAAATGAAAACAAACTAACTAGAAATTGAAAGCATTTTATATTAAATTTAAACTTGACAAGCCAGATCACTTGTGAGTAGTAGGCTTGCATGTGGGCGGTTGAGTTTTGGTTTAGTGTTTGGGCTATTGGATTGACTACTTGGGTTTAGTTATTTAGGGTGAGTGGGTTATGTTTTAAAGGGGTTGATGGATGATGTGGACTTTGGGCTTGACAGATATTTAATGGGCCGTGTATATAAGTTGGGTTTTGTGGGTTTAGTTGTTTGTTGGATTGGATATATTGATGGATTTTAAAAAAAAAAAAAAAAAATTATGAATAGTAGTAGAAAAAACGAAGGTAACTGATCCTCTCTTTTTTCTTTTTTGTTTTTCGTAACTAAAAACACAGTGAATAATTTTTTATTTTTTTTAACTTTATTTATATTTAGAATATAAAAAGAAAAATAATTCAGAACACCTACTGCTGCCTGATTATTCTGCTCTTGAATTTGTGTATGATGGTGACTTGTGTATATGTGTATAATTTAGAAGTTATTGGGTGGAAAGTTGGTATCTTTGGATTTGGGAACGAAAGATATTAGACTAAAGGAAAACAACTTGCTTTTATACTAAATTGAAGTAAGAACGTAACAATTTGACAACTAATTATTGAAACAAAGAATGAGAAAGAGAAATGGGATCCAAGAAGAAGAAGAAATTAGGCAAGAGAAACTTAATTTATTCATATATTCAAGGATATCTATTACATTGAACAAACATTTTTTGTATCATAATTAAATGAAGTTCTAATAAATTAAAATATTAAAACTAATCTAATCTAAACCACATAATTTGAATTAAACTCTATTTTAAAATCTATCTAAACTTTATCTCTATCTCCGTCAATATATTATTTGAACAATGGGCACTCTAATTAGCCCGTGTTTGGCAATCATTATAAAGAGTTTACTGCGGAAAAATGAGTTTTGGAATAGTGATTTTTTGGAGAATGTGGTTAAAAGTAGGAAAAAATTTTAGGTTTACATGCAAAATATTTTATTGTGAGATTGTGTGGTTGAAAATAAGTTTTAAGAGAAAAAAGTTTTGTAAATATGGTTGTCAAACAAGGGCTTAATTTGATTTCACTTGCACAATTCAAAATCAGAGGTAAAAGGAGTAATAATTTTATTGGAAAATGAAAAGTATTAAATAAAGATAAAATATATATGTATGATTTTAAATAATGTTAATCTAAGTGTCCCGACATGTTCACGTTGTAATTTCTTTTGAAAAGTTATGTACCAGTGTATACATTCCATATCATGTGTTGGTGTCTAGTGTTTGTATTCATGCCTCATCTATCCTAAGCATAAAGAAGATAGTGAATTCACAAATAATTATTATTTTAATTCTATAAATTAATAAGGACATGATGATGATGCAATGCGTAGAACTAGAGAAAATCGAATGAAGTGAACAATTGGTAGATAAATTCGGTGATTGGTTGTACCTTTTGAGTTAGATGACTTAAGAGTGTTGACAAAATATCCATAGGATGAATGTAATGGTTATAGGATGTTAAACTAGATCCATGACTGAATTAGAACAAGTAGAATAAGAAATGAAAATATACACTATCAAGCGAAAGCGATCATACAGAAACATATAGAATAAGAAGTGAGGACTTTTTTACCAAGTGAAGGTGAGGTGACCAATGATAATAAATTAATGAAATTACATTTTAGGTGGTTGGGACATGATAAAACTCACTCATGAGAGTGTTGCAATCTTGGTAAAACACGATAGTGTAGGTGACCGAAATTAGTATATTGCCTGATGTATTTAAAAAAAAAAAAAATAACGTTTTTTAAAGTTACAATAAAAGTTGTGGTGGGTTAGATGTAGTAGTGAAAAAGGATTCATTCTACTAACCAAAAATATATTGAGAATACGAATTAGAGCTTGTCGACACAGATTTTTTAGTATATAGCCTGATGTATTTGAAAAAGGAAAATTAAATAATGTTTTTTAAAGTTACAATTAAAGTTGTGGTGGGTTAGATGTAGTAGTGAAAAAGGATTCATTCTATTAACCAAAAATATATTGAGAATAAGACTTACAGCTGTTGACACTTGACACAGATTTCCCCTAGTGTAAAATGATTTTTATTATTTATTTTTAATTGTGGTTAAAAAGTGGGGAAAGGTTGTGAATTCCATAAAATGTATTGTTGAAAATGATTTTAAAAAAATCTATGCCGAACAAACTCTTAGTATTTCGTCATTGCTGTTGTTGAAAGTACACTCAGGCCAAAAAGTCTATTGAAATGGCTTGAGTTTCATAGAATTAATTAATAACTTAACGTATTGAAGAAGAGTAGGTAATTCTTATTTGTGGAGTGCAAAGTTTGATGATTCTAGGTCAGCAGTGTAAGAGTTGAAAGGGTGCCATGATGAATCCTTAGAAGAAAGTTTGACAATATTAATACTAATGGATTTAATTAAAAGTAGCTGGCCAGCAATAAAACATTGAATATGCTCCTGCATTTATCATTGGAATAATTGTTTGGAACAAGTGTTAAGCCAACTAAAACATAGTAAAGCTTTTTGGTGCCAACTTTGTCTATGCAGTAATAGAAATTAAGAATATCTCTTCTACTTTTCAGTGAGTTGAAATACTTAATTGTTTGAGAAATCATTTGGTGATCACAGCAATCTTAGATGTACTTGTTCTAGTTCTTGATCTCAACAATGTTAAGATAGAAAGGCCACATCATTAAAAATATTTGCCAGTGTGCGTAGTCAATTTATTGATCATGATGCTAGCAACTATGAACTCCTTGTTCGTGATGCTGTATTCTCGAGGTGACTGATGTTGTATTGTATACCCAACCTTATCTGCCTTTCTACACGTTAAGCATTTACTTTTAGGCCATTGTCATTTCATGAGCTACTTATGTGGTAAAAACACAATTTATTTTCCGTAAATAATTTGATATGAAGAAGTTGCTAGATAAGTTTGGTGATCTGAGATATTTATTTAGTTATATGGACCAATGTTGGCCTGTTACATTATAATATATTCATAAGATGAATATAATGGTAATGAGGTAAAACTGGATGCATGACCATGCTAAAATGGATCGACTAAGAAATGAGGATATATGCTACCAATTGAAGTTAGCCAATTCATGATACATGTGAATTAATATAACGACATTATTAGGTGGTTGGCAATTGGGGCATGAGAAATTTTACTCGTGAGAGCAATGCGATCTTGGTTAAGAAGATAGATTAGGAAAAAGGTAGATCAAAATTAGTATTTGGCCTGATGTGGTTGCAAAAAAAAAAAATTGATGGTACTAGATTTTTAAGTTAATGTAGTGGTGGGCCAGATATATTGAAAAGGATTCAGTTAACTGGCCCAAAATATGTTGAGAATAAGACTTGGTTTTCTATTATTGCTGTTGTTGAACTTGCACTCATGCCAAAACTCTATTGAAATGGTTTAAATTTCTAGAATGAAATATTTAATGTATTAAAAACAGTTAGTAAGTCTTGTTTTGCAGTGCGGAATTGGATGGTTCTACATCAGCTATTAAAGAATTATAAGGGCACCTATAATGATTGGTTAGAAGAAAATTTGTTAGTGTTAAAGATTACATCTTTAATCAGTAGTGAAGTAGCTGGCCAGAAATAAAAACATTGAATAGGCTTCTGCATTTATCTTTGTGATGAATTTTTCAGAGAAATGTTGAGCCAACCAAAAACTTATTAAAACCCTTGGTTAAAAGTGAAACTGACATCCAATTGAGTGGCTCATGCAGGGTAAGGCCCCTGATCATCGTGGCTTCCTCAAACAGCCCGTTAGAAGGCCCTCTTTTGACATCTTTTTCCTTTTTTAGTTACCCCCTTTTATGATGGCAAAACAATTTTACTGGTTCCTCCTGCAAAAATGATTGTTGATTTTTTGTGATCAACTTCTTTCTCTGTGAAAAATTAAAAATGGCTACTGTTGCATACTAACAATAGCTCTCTCAGTGCAGTGTGCTTTTGTTCTGCCCCAGAATCCATGTACACCATGCTTCTGCAACCCAACAATGCTGGACTACGCTTTTCAATTTGTAAAAGTTTTTGTCGAGTTAATTCCCCAATCTCTACTTATTTTTCTTCTCCAGGTACAGCATGTGCCGCATTTTATTTGTACCTCTCTTAACTTTGTGGGTGATTTGTATTTCTACATCTCAGTTATTTGGCCAGTTGATGTTGAATTAAAGAAACGAAGTTCATGATATTTTGATTTCCATTTTACTTGGTCTCTAGTGTTCTAACTTCAAAATTAATTAAATACTAAACTGTTGGCTGAGTGATCCTTCTCATGTTGGAAGAATAATGTCAAGTGAAAACCCACTCAAATAGAGATTATACTTGTCTTTTTAATTTGTACGTGGGACATTTTCTTTGTTTGTGAAGAAAACTTTTCTCCTCGCCGATATCTTTGCCCATCTCTCTCTGTGTGTGTGTGTGTGTGTGTGTGTGTGTTGATGTTGCTTTCTATGTATTATGCAAAACTTTCAAGTGTAGTTAAAATAGATGAGAATTCATATCAAGCGTTACTAAATTTAGGACTGGTGGCATAGCTCCCTTTCCCTTAGATGGTTTTTTTGCCCATCTTTATCCTATTGTTTAGCAAAAAAAGTCACCTGTCCAAAATGCTTGTTCAAATTGCATATTATGCTGTGTTATCACTTGTCTTAGCATGTTTGGGATGAAAAAGAAGGGAGGGAAGTCCATGTAGAGACACCCCATATTCCCTTGGACCCAAACTGGAAAATATGAAAGAATACATCTTAAACCAATCACGAGGATTAAAAATG
>CAIGRF010173103.1:7623-19319 GCA_903798235.1 Fraxinus ornus
CTCCTACCTTATATCCTGAATTAAACATTGCATTTTAGGAAAAAAGTATTCCACTAAAGTATCAATGAAGAGATAGTTTGTGCAAAAGTTATTGGATTAGTGATTAATTGAGATACTTGTGATAGACTTAGTTAGGTAACTGAATCTATCCTAAAATTAGTGGCGAAAATTCTCCATGGTTGCCTATGCATTGAAGAGTGAATAACTGGATGTTTCAAATGGGAGCAATTAGCGGTGAAAAATCGCCATTTTCGCCTCTGCGTATTTTAAAATATGTGACGCTCAGGTAATTCAGACGAAAAATAAAGATGCAGATAATAATAAGTAGAGATGACAATCATGTCGATATGCATAGATTATCCACTCGAACAATTTTATAATACTAAAACATTTCTAAATTTTATGGTTCATCATGTTATTCCAATCTAAGCTCGACGAGTCATCAGAGGTCTAGTGGACAACCTTGTGCATAATTTGGCTATTGGCTAACTGCTTTCCTATCTCTTCATGGTTTCTAGTTGGCTGATATAGCCCCGGTTAATAGGTCTACATGTAGGGGCAGATCGAGACCATTTTTCTTGTGGGGTCAAAAATGAGAATTCAAAGATGTTTAGATAAATAAAATAAAAAACTAAAAAAAAAAAAAAAAATTGTGGGGTCACATGACCCTATGTGGGGTCCGTCCATGAGTAGAATAACGTTGAATGTACATCATTTGCTTTACACTTTGGTTGATATCCTCTTAGTTTTTTAAAAATTATAGGCGGAAAAATGTTTTTTTATTAAACTGTCTAATGTTGTATTGTCACATTATATAGTGTAAATAATGATATAAAATACGATATACATGTAGCATGATTAGTTCGAGTAATAAAACTGAGAGGTTTATTGACCAATGATTTCACCAAATAGTAACAAGGAGACCAATTGCTGAAAAGTGAGATCTTAACTTAAGTACTATACGACGTCGTACTTTGACATATTATCCATTCCGGCACCGCACTTACATTTCATCAGCTACCAAAATCAATGGCTTCTTCTCTGTCTTCTCATCTCCTCCCACTCCGCTCCAAACAACCATTTCCACCACCGAATTCCGCAACTACGCTCCTTCATCTCCCAACTAACTTGGTGTCTACATGCCCTACCCGGACTTCCCAGTTTAAATGCTCGGCGGGTCAGATCGGTTTTTTCAGTAAGCTGGGCAGGTTAATCAAGGAGAAAGCTAAAAGTGACGTGGAAAAATTATTCTCCGGTTTCTCTAAAACAAGAGATAATTTAGCTGTCATTGACGAGCTTCTGCTTTATTGGAATCTCTCTGATACTGATAGAGTTCTAGATAATCTGGAAGAGGTTTTTACTCTTTTCCTTTATATTAGTTTTTTTAGAAATTCCGTATCATTTCCTGAAGCTTCCTAGCAAATGGAACTTTTTCTCTAACTCAAGGTAAATTGGGTTAAAAGGAAGCTTTCGATTCTGGGTTTTGTTCTATTTGATTGTTTCTTAGGTCACTAGTGCAGTAATACTTAAAATAGGTCAAATGGATGTTTGAATGCTGGGGTTTTGCTCTTTTCGAATTGCTCAGTAGAGGTTAATTCTACTGTTTGTGGGTCTGGATCATTATTCTCTTTGGTAGCTAGGTATCTCTAATGAGCCTGATTTTTCTGTATCGCTTAGTAATAGCCGAAACTTAAAGAAAATTTAAAGTGCAAATTTTCTCAAAGAAAAAAAAATTAGTTATTTACTTAAGAAATATAAAATGCTTGAAAGGTTTAGGCTACGGCTTGCTATTTATTTAGTACTTGTTGGCAGTTTGATATCTGATCTTAACTGTTCTGTTTGGATTGGTGTACTTGATTATGGATCACAGCACACATGTGTAGGTATAAGATATGTGAACTTATGCATTTATTGGTGACAATATAGAAACAAATGCTGGTGTATGCAAATGATGGGACCTTTATTTGGTTATTTATTATTTTACCGTTTTCTTTTAGGCATTGTTAGTGGCTGATTTTGGGCCAAGGATTACTATAAAGATTGTCGAGAGCTTAAGGGAAGATATATATGCTGGGAAGCTCAAATCCGGGAGCGAGATCAAGGTTACTATTCTGGCGTGTTTATCTGTTCAATAGATCTATTAAGTCCTCAAAGTATTTCCTGTCCTATATATTGCCAAATATTTTAATATATGAATATCCTGAAATTAGCCTTGGTGGTGTAGGATGCTTTAAAGAGGAGTATATTGAATTTGTTGACTGGAAAGAAACTTAAATCCGAGCTCCAACTGGGTTTCAGGTTAGAATTAGATCAGAAATTTATGCTTCTTTTGTTTGGGCATGTTTTGATCTGCTAGTTGTTGACAATGGCTGTCTTACTAGGAAACCAGCTGTTATCATGATTGTTGGTGTCAATGGAGGTGGGAAGACTACATCTCTTGGTAAGATCAACTATGTAGTGAGGGGTCTGTGAAGCATTCTCTGTCTTCAAAAATGATGTTTGTGAAGGATGTACAAGCAACTGAAAGGCTATTTATAACAGTTGCATAATCTGGTCGTTGAGCTAGCATTTTTTTCCATAGCAAAGAAAAAATATAAAAGTTAAGCATCTTTTGGGATCATGGTTTGTAGCTAGCACTTGTCACTTAGAGAAAATTGCATTAATCCTATTTGTTATTTAATGATTTTAGTGTGGGGAAAGGTTTGCACGTGTAATTATTAAAGAGCAACTGCAGTGCCGTTTATGTTTATCATATATTGTTTTAATCAGTCCAGCATCTTCGGGGAACTCATGGTTTGTATTTAGCACTTGAGAAAAAGGTTTCATTAATCTTTCGTGATATAATTGCTAGTACGTGCTTCTTCTTGCAGTTCTTTTGCAAAACATGTGTGAAATTTTTGTTCTTTTTCTCAGGATGTTGAAGATTCTATAACTGACAAGAAATTTCTATGCAGGGAAGCTGGCCAATAGATTGAAGAAAGAAGGTGCCAAGGTGAGGTTATGATTCAGTTTTGCTTCAGTTCTTTTTATTTGGTTATGTCTACTTCGATTTTAATATGACCTTAACTTCTATATGTGCATTTTGTATCAGTAAAATCAGCAGATTTATGTAAGTTTTGAAATTAATATATGAGATTCATAAACTAATTTGTTTGACATTCAGATCATGGAATATTATCATGAAAATAGTTTGTAAGGTGCCTTAGTTGCTTTATTGAAGCCCTATATCTGGAATAATATTTCATGATAATTATTTGAACTTAGCTTTCAAACTAAGAGGTAATAGTAATTCTTGAGACTGCCTTTTTTACACAGGTGTTTTGTTTCCTTGTCATTATGACTAGTTGAAAACATAGTCGTAATTTAATTGTTGATATGCATTTAAAAGTGATATGATTTCCAAAAGCTTGAAAATTACAATAATTACTAGATTCTGGTGTTTGGTAATTAGACGTCTTTTTGAGTCACATAATCCTAGCCTTTGCTGGGGGTTAAGTGGTTCTCATTTCCGCTTGACACTTCAGATTATTTCCAGGTATTGTTGGTGGCTGGAGATACTTTTAGAGCAGCTGCAAGTGATCAATTGGAGATATGGGCCGAAAGGACCGAATGTGAGATTGTTGTAGCTGAAAAGGAGAATGCAAAAGCATCATCTGGTAAAGATCTGATTGGTCTGGTAATTAGATTTAAGTTGCCAATACTCCTAACACGTGATGTTAAAGTTTTCCCTGAGTAGTTCTTTCACAGGCTTTGAAAAAGGGAAAAGAACAAGGTTATGATATTGTTCTCTGCGACACATCTGGACGTAAGTCTGACAGATGTAAATTTTACAGTTGGTGTTGGGGATTTTTTAAGATTTCTTTTGATATTCAGGTTTGCATACCAATTATAGCCTGATGGAAGAACTGGTTGCATGCAAGAAAGCTATTGGAAAAGCTGTCTCCGGTGCACCCAATGTCAGCATTCTCAGCCTTATTTCCTATATTACTGTCTCGTGATAGCATTACATGGTTATCCTTTTATGTTGATTAATATAATGGGCTTGTGAGTCTGATACTTCGTTAACTTGATTCAAATATGCATTATCTTGCAATATAGATAAAATGCTTCCTATCCTTTATTAATGTTTCATTTTCTTCACTGAGGGGAGGGAATATGGGTGTATCAACGTGTGTAAAAGAGTGTATTTATGCATTTATAAAATCTTGAGAGGAGAAATATTTATATTGCTCTTCAGGCATAAAATTAATATTAAATTGTGACTCTGCACAAGGTTCTTGTGAATGGATCAAAAATTTTAATGGATGAACTGCAGAATTATCAAAAAAAACTAAAGAAGTTCAGGGGCCAGCCTAGATTACAACCATACATTGAACTCTTTTGCACCATTTACTTGTCGATAGAACTTGTGGTGGAATTTTTTCATTTGTTGTGACATGATATTTCTCTTATAATTTTTGCAGGAAATCCTACAAGTGTTGGACGGGACAACTGGTCTAAACATGCTTCCACAAGCCAGAGAATTTAACGATGTAATATTTCCTATCCCTGTCCATTTATACTGGAAATGTTAGTTAAACATATTCTATACCCTTTGTTTTCTCAAGGGTTGCTTACACACCAGCTCTATCAGAAATGAAAATACGGTGCTTAATCCTGAAATTCATTTATCTAGGTAGCATGATACCAGTCCGTTAAAGTCAAATTTTTGTTACTTATTTTCCCACCTCTACTGCACTAAAACTTTGTGCATGTGCTATATGGCCTAATATTCAAACCCAGGTTGTTGGAATAACTGGTTTGATATTGACCAAACTATCTAACTCTCCAATATCTGTTATGAGCTATTTTCCCGAAATTCTTGCAGGTTAGTGTAGTTGATGAGCTCGGCATTCCTGTGAAGTTCATTGGCGTTGGTGAAGGCATAGAAGATCTGCAACCCTTTGACGCAGAGGCATTCGTGAATGCAATATTTCCATGAATTGGAAGGTCAGAGCATCTACATCACCGTCAATAAGTACTCTGTCCAGCTGATCTTGTTTCTGATGTCCTTTAGTTTGTACCTTGTACTTCTGTCAACGGAACTTTCTAACTGCGCTATTTGTAAGTTTGTTAGGATCTTTGTAGCTGGCTTGTAGTCCATATCCACATGCTTCTAATACACGCTGCATTCAGTATTTGGAAAAGGGAAGGGGGAGTTAAACCACCGTTATATTCTACAAAGAACACTTATTGAACACTTTTTTACTTGTCTAAATTCGAAACTCAGGCATTTTTCACTTGCTTTCTATCCTTTCCTGACTCAACCTTACCCCCAACTGGACGTGGAAATGCTAATAATCCCTGTAAATTATCAAATGTTAAAGATGACCTTTACGGTGTTTTGCTTGAGGTCTTCTCTCGTCTGAATCACTGCCTTCCTCGCGCAGGTTATTTGCCTCAGTCCTATGGAAGTTCCTAGCAGAACATTTGAGTAAATTTATGATGCTGCTGAAGGAGTGCAGATTTTTATGGCTGATGGGTTGGACTCTCAGGACGTCGCATTACTTGATCAATCAAATGCTCCAAGCTTCTCTTTCCAGTCGATGGAATTGGATGAGTTTATGCAAAATGTCCTCCATTTCGGATTCAAAAGTCTCTTGCTGCTGTTTTCGATCTTCCTGTAGTGCGAGAGACCTGAGATTATAACATCTTCAGTTTAAATTTTAATCTCAGAAATAGAATATAATCGGATATATACCAATGAGAAATATGCAAGAAAGGGGTTATCTTGCTCAATTTTGTCATTATCTAATTTCTCTTAATGATAAACTAGAGCAATCCAATCTATTTGATAAATTGGAATTTAGGTGGTATCTAAATAAATATAGCATTATTCTATTATTACTAATAATCGAAATGCATATTTGTCGTCAAATGAGATTTTAATGAATTTTGAAAGATTATAAATTTTAAATGATTTCTTGGATTTGAATAGATTTTCACAATACTCATAAAAATCTTATTAAAAATGGTTAAATTTTTAAATAGTTTGTTATATGTATTTTTAAGCTTAAAATTTATCCAAATATTTTAAAATTCATCTATTAATAAAATGCTTATAAATACACGAGTTATTGAGAATAACTAAATTTTAATTGATTTAATTAAAATCTCAGTTGCGAATACTTAATTTTAATGAATTTCATTAAAATCTCAATTAGGGATACTTGAATTTAGAAGGATTGTTAAAATTTGTCAAAATCTCAGTTGATGACACCCTCGACATTTAAAATAATATATCAATTAAATATCACACTGCTTATTGGCTAGCAACGATGATAAATAGTATTATTCAAATATTTTTTTAAAAAAAAATTTATGCGATATTAATGTATAATGAATAGATGGTCTTTAAATTTCAACTCCAATAAGTTGCATCTATGATTTAAATTTCTATTTTAGTTTGGCTTTATACAGTTATATTTTTTACCACTATTTTTTTTTTCTTTCTTTAAATTAAAAAGAAATTTTTTATTAATTTGGGCAAAGGGTAAATTTGGTAACATGCGCCTAATTAAAAATTAAAACGAAAAGGTTAAAAATAGCATTTTTTTAAATAGATTTTTTACGGATAAATTTTATTTACAGTCACTAAACTTTTAGCAAAATCTTAATTGAGTTATTAAACTTTAATTTGTCTCTTTAAGTCACCAAACTTCAATTTAATTCCAACTAAATCACTAAAGGGCTGTTCTCTTCGTATTTCAGTTTTGAGTTTTGAATTTTGAATTCATTTTGAATTTTGTATTTTTAGTGTTCATTTTGAGATTGTTGAAAACACGTTCTTTTTGTTATATATATATATGAAGTTTTGGCTTTGTTTTAACTGAAAACGGCCAAAATGACTTTTTTTAAAATTTTTCATTTTCTTTGTAAATTTTAAATTCATTTTTGGAAATACGTTTTTGAAAATAGGTAAGTAAACGTGCTTTTAATGTTTTCGAAAACTAAAAACAATAAAGAGAACAGACCCTAAAAACTTCATTTTCAAATTCTACCACCATGTCATTTGTCATCCTTCAATTGGTGAAAATTGTGTAATTAACCATCTTACATAAACACATTTTTCACATAATCGTTACATGACATGTCAACTTACCATTACGTCACGTAATAAAAGCGTTAAAATAAATAAAAACATGTATTTTAATATTTAAATTTAAAGATATTAGCATAATCCTCATTTTACTATTTTCGTTTTTAGAGTGTCACATGATGATTATGTGAAAGATAAGGTATCGAATGACTGCCACCAAGCATATGTGTGATAGAACATGACATAATAGTGAAATTTGAAACTAATTTAATCTTTATTATTGTTCTAATTTCGTTTATTAATCAATAAGTAGAATTCCTTCTGCATAAGAGTTCGATCCAATATAAAAATTCAGTGAACTTCAAAACCAATAACATACTTGAATACAGTCCCTCTCTCTTGCACTTTACTTCCCGCGAATTTATGTGGCTCATCTCTCTAAATGATTATCTCACTCCAGATATTTCACTTTCCTTGTACACATCAAACTCTTATTATAATTACTCAACTCCAATCAAGAGAAATATTTTGTTTCCTTTCATGGAGTCTTCCTTTCTTCTCACCATTTTTTCTAGCCGTTGCTGCACTTTCCATAATCCATATTATGACCGTTGGGTTCTGTGCTCTGCTAAAATTCAAAATTTTGGGTTCAAGATTTGCTTCTGAATTCTGATACTATGGTTTTAGCATCAGATATATATTTCTTCTTCTTTTTTTTTTACTGGGTTTGTTCACGGTCTAACCTTAAACTGTAAGGAGGACTAGGAATTAATTTTCCTTTCACCATTCTAAGAAAAATAAAACAAAGAAGTATGGAGGGAACTGAGGGGTCAGGTGTGGAGACAGAAAAAGAAGAAAAGTCCGCAAATTCGCCTACAGCCGACAGTGCTGATGATCATAAACCACTCAATGTTAAGAAGGATGAAGGCAACAAGAGGTTAAATCTTGATTTGGATGTTGTAATAGTATAGCTTTAGATCACCCAGTATTCCTATCTCGCGTAAATTATTATAGGGAGGATTTATTTTTTTTGTGTGTAAAAAATTATAGTTAATAATCTGAAATCTGCAGCAAGTGTTGTTTCTGATTTAGTTTTGTTTATTATTTCAATTCATAATAAATTTAAGTGACTTTTGAGCCTAAATATAAAACGAGCTATCACTGAGACTCGAGATGAAAAGGCTGACTTTAGACTATAAGGAGCTTAAGGCACCACAGATAAAAAATAGTTTTGCTACAAGACACTGTAATTTTATGAAAAGACTAGATTGAGTAGTTAGAATCTATGATTTTTAACTACTTTTTACTACTGTAGGAATAAGAGAGTGACAGCTAGAACATTGTCAAAGGGGAAATGGACAAAGGAAGAGGTCAGTAGTTTCTCATCCTCTGCACGAGTGTTTTCTTAATACTATTCATAGTTGATATTGTATTCTGGTATATGTTGGAACTTAGTGGATTACGACATATTTAACTGGGATTTGTTAATAACTTCCTCATCTTGGTGTGGTGATAATTATTTGATAGTTGAAGGAATTTGAATAGAAATACGTGTGTTGCCAATAACGTTTTTGTGTTTTTTCATTTGCATGAACAGGATGAAACTTTGCGAGATGCAGTTCAACAATTCAATGGAAAGTGCTGGAAAGGAATAGGCACGTTTTAATGAAGTTTTTCTATGTTGTTTCCATGCCTTGATAAAATTCCTCTTTCACCGTTTTCAGTACAATTAATTCATATTTGGTTTGTGGTACTGGATAGTGCAAGAGACAATTTTCTTGTTTATTTTTCTTCCTTACTTAAGAGTAAGATTTTTTGCAGCGAAATGCCTCCCTGGTCGAACAGATGTGCAGTGCTTGCATCGTTGGCAAAAAGTTATTAACCCCGACCTCAATAAAGGACCCTGGACTAAGGAGGTTTGAGTTTGACATTTGTTTGCCCTGTTGAGGACATTTTGGTTCATTGATGTACAATTGAAGTCTTGTTTCTTGTTCCATTTTTACAGGAAGATGATGTTCTTATTGAGTTAGTTGGCAAACAGGGTAACAAAAAATGGTCTGAAGTAGCAAAACACCTTCCAGGCCGTATAGGAAAGCAATGTCGAGACAGGTAGCTAAAAACCAGTTCATGCACTTTATCTCTAGGATCTGAAATGGTTGAATAGACATATTTGATTGTGTTTACACGTTTATTAATATGGTTATTTCCTTACACGCATCCTTTTTTTGTTTTATCAGAAGTTTAACACTCTTGTGACTGTCTTAGATGGCACAATAATTTGAATCCAGAAATAAACAAGGGTGCTTGGACCAAAGAGGAAGACGAAATTCTTATAAATGCTCATGTAGTATATGGAAACAAATGGGCCGAAATGACAAAGCTTTTGCCAGGAAGGTATATTCAGTTCAAGAATTTCGACCACTATTAGTACTGACAAGTGAGGATTTTGACTCAAAATGAAAATGAAAAATTTATTATAGCGTACTCTGAAAACACAATCAAATTTTTGCATCAAAATTTCTATTTAAACATTATTTAGTTTTACAAGGAGTTTAAATTAATTCACCATTTACTAAAATGTTGTACGGTGATTGTTTATAGTTAATATTGGATTATGTTACTTCTTTAATAAAAAAGATTGGAACTGATCTTTCTTAAGTTTTTACTGTGGAAATGTGCTAGGCCGGAGAACTCAATAAAAAATCGTTGGAATTGCTCTCTCAACAAGAAACTTGCTAACTCTATGGCACGCGGTTTCGCTTTAAATCATCCAGGATTCGATATCCCTGCTTTGCATACTCCTGGACCACACTGTTTGTCCAACCAGAAGGTGGATAACAAAAGGAATGGAGATTCGGGTTCCCTTGATTTGTTTCTTAGACATCCAGAAAGAACTCAAAGTCATCTGCAGTCTTCTGAGAATGGATCTTCTACAATTGTTCCGAGTGGACAGGCAAATCATCCAATGAAACTACCATCATCTACTTGCAATCTGATAGAAATGCTTCACAAAGGAAGTCACAGTACCGACATATCAGAAGTTAAGCAGTCCAAAGTGTTAGATCATGGTTATTGTCATAAGCATGAGTTAAGCAGCTCCTTGCCTCAAGCAGTTCCTTCTAAATATAAGCCAAAATGTAAGAAGTCTCCCCCAAAGGAGATTAACAACAATAGAACCAGCAAAAAGGAGGCATTTCCCTGTTCAACCTTGCCAAAGGGGAGGAGTAATAAATGTGATTGCACTGAAGTGCACCAAAGTCTGATAGATAAATCTTATGCAGGCTTATGCTATCAGCCACTTCAGGAGGATGATATGAAAATTTTCATGTCAAGTGGTAGATTTCCAAGTACGGATAGTTATATCAGGCCACCAATTTCTACTCCAACAAGTTGTATGAAAGTAACACCGGTTTCATACAGCAGCCCAGAGTCCATTTTGAAGACTGCAGCAGTAAGTTATGATAACAAGCCATCCATTATTAGAAAACGAGCAATTCAAGTTTCTCAACGAGCGTGCAGTAAAAGTACTTCTGATACACCGGATAAAATTATGGATTCTTTGAGCAACTTGCTTCTGGAAGCACATAAAAATCCAAACTCAGTGGATGACCAATATCAAGCTTTGAGACGACCTCTCCATTCTTCACTCAAATATCAGAAGCTTGAAAAAAATGCTGCCATTAAATCTGTGGGGAAATGCCTGGAACGAGCATTTGACGTTTTGTTGGAGTCTGAAAGTACTGACATCAAAAACTCGGTTGTTAATTCCATCCATGCAAATCATGACTCAGATAGCTTGACAAAATCTTCTTGAATTTAGCCATTTTTTCTACAGAAGTATGTGATTTCATTCAGTAGCTGAACTTAACTTGGCACACCCACAGTCTGCAAATCTCTTCTGCTAGTCAGTATGGATCATATCAACTATGGTTTACTTATTAATTTTCTTAATTAATGCTTGTTTATGAAGGAAATCGAAATTTTTTGGCCATTTAAAAGATTAATGGAGAATTATGGCAATGTACTATTCGGCCTACTGTCTGAATCTTGCTAAATTTCAGTTCCCTTTGAAGTTGGGATCGAGAAATTTTATTATATAATAGAGTTATTAATTCTCTACTATAGAATTAACTTATAGAGATTATACTGTAATTCCATTCGGTCCAAATTTGTCAATCTCAACTCTCAATCAAAGGGCATTATACTGTGTATTGACCTTATTAACAGAGCAATTAGCTTAATATATTAAGAAGCACCTTTTCTGTTTAATCAGTTACTAGGTAGAGATGGATTTGACTGATGAACGATGGCTTATATTTTGCAAAAATGCAGTTCATATATTGGAGTAAACCGCACTTGATAATTAGACTTTCACACTCTAGTTCTGCTCTCTTTTGATTTCACTAATTGCTGCTTTTTTCCCTTACAGGTTCATTGATAATCTTACTTTTGTAGAACTATTAGTTTACGAGTCTAGATAATCAGCAACAGATGAAGACTTCTATAGGGGAAAGCTTAGCAGTAAAATCAGGCAAGTATTTAGTGAAAGCTATGTTGTTTTACCTAGATGGATAGTTTTACTGACTCTATTATAAACACATGACATTATCAAGATGAT